>JAAEAF010001672.1:0-61340 GCA_011037195.1 Triatoma infestans | reverse complement strand
TAGGATAGGAGTATACGTTGAGATTTTAATTTCGATGTTCTCAACGTCAAGGAGTTCCTGAAAGAAGGGTGAAATGTAATTGGTGTGTTGTGTGATGTTGTAGTAGTAGATTGTGACGAGAGCGGTTTAGTAAAAGGGCTTGTGTGTATGTTTAAAGTGAAGAAAGCATTGTTAAATTGAATTAAATATATTAACTTTAATGAGTTTTAAATATTTTTCAATATCACAATATTATGTTTATAAAATCAATTATTTATCCTAGATTAAATGCAAAACTCTTATGACTGGCACTGAATGCTAAGAGAGTGATTTCTGAATCAAACGATCTGCTTCAATGTCTAATTCAGACTGTCCTGTTTTTAAGCAGAATTCAGTATGTGTAAAGAATGCCGCCCTGCTCTTACAAAACAGTTGGCCAAGTGGCATTGTATTATCCTAACAGATTCTTGTGCTTTTGTCTCTTTAATAGCAATGACCTTAAATTATAGTACTTGAATCTTTTCACTACACTATGATACATTTAAAAATATTAACAAAATTCTATTTTTCAAACTATAAAATTTTCTAAACTATTTTTCAAAACTATTATTTTTTTGCATTTCTTTTTATTCCGCTACAAAGGGCACCAATGAATGGTTCCTGAAACGTAGAGCAACAAAGAATTCTTTTTTTTTAAAAACTCCTCTGGCCATTGCCATTAAAAACATCTCATTGTAATTTTAAGGCCTAACGATTTATAATACCATTTTAGTTATTTACACTTTGAGAGATTTGTGTTTTTACTTCAGAAATAAGATATATCGTGTGGTTTTTGTATTATTTCTCTCATAATATAAAAATCATGCCTGATAATCGGTATGTTTTACTACGGACTTTTCCTAATACGCGAATTGTAAACAAACCAATAGATAAATTCATATTCAGTAAAATTAAGATTGAATGACCGGTCCGGTACAGATTGTTGCCCACCACATTTAGAGCTGATTACTGTTTTGAAATTAAATTCTTGTTAAGTTTATTTGATTTATTTAATTAATTAATAATTATTTAATTTTTAGAGAAACGAAAGGATGTTGTTTAATCCCCTCCCTCACCATGAAAAAGAAAACTTGGGAATTTGATTTTGTAAAGTCATAAAAAAAACTTTTAATTTTCAATTTATTCAGAAAAAAAAAAAACAATTTTTTTTTGACTAAATGTTTAATAAATTTTAAAAATATAAATATTTGGTGCAGATACATATTATATTAGTCCATCTAAATTTTCCAAATTTTTCCAACTCTTTTTACTTTCTCTTACTCCTAATAAGAGGAAGTATTGTAATCGTGTCAAATTTTCGATATCGAGTTTTCACCGGAAATATCCGTTTTGAGATCCCCTGAGTCCAGAAAAGTGGTTTTTAGCAAATGGTCTGTGTGCGCGTATGTATGTATGTGAACAGCATAGCTCAAAAACGAAAAACCGTAGAAAGTTGAAACTTCATATTCCGTTTAAGTATCACCATGGGATCTCACTCTACGTTATCTCTGTCAAAATTTCTTTACCGGAAGTACCTCTTTACTAGTTGGATTTTTTACTATTTTGCGATTTTCTCAAAAATGGCTCCGACGATTTTCTTTAAACTTGAAACATCAACCACACATACAATGAGCTACAACTTTTATTTGAAACATTTCGCCGGGAAAATGCATTAAAGGGTAATTTTGGGGGAAGGGTGGGGTTAGGTTTCCATCTAAAATGCTATTTCAGCTTATTAGACAATTCTGTCATCTAAATAATGTTAATTAGAATTAAATATGTTGTGGAAATTCCGAGTTTGAAAAAATCAGATAACCGGAAGATTGTTTACTTTACCACTTTACTAAATGATTTATTCACTTTTTCGCAATTTTCTCAAAAATGGCTCCGACGATTTTTTTGAAACTTCGTATATAAACTAAACATGCAAAGAGCTACAACTTTTATTTGAAACATTACGCCGGGAAAATGCATTAAAGGGCACTTTTAGGGGAGGGTTGGGGTTATGTTTTTCTCTAAAGTGCTATCATAGTTGATGATACAGTTCTATCATCCAAACATAATTAATTAGAAATAAATAGATGGCTGAAATTCAGTTTCAAGAAAATTAGTAAACCGGAAGAGCGCTTTTACTGAACAGTTTTATCAGTTTTCGACGAATTTCATTCAAATTTGGTACACATACTATAAAATTTGTCAATTATCATTTTGAGAACTGGAGTAAGAGAAAGTGTGTGAGTCCGTGTTTCACATCAGATTTTTTTTGGGATTGTTTTCAGTGAAAAGTTGGGCAAAAAGGAATCAATTGGAAACCAAGCTTAACATTGTAATAATGCTATAAGATGATGGTCGTCATTAATGGACCAGTCAATAATTTCCATTTCTTGTCAATAAATGAAATAAGTTTATTTTTTAGAGAAACATTTTTCTCTGCCTCCTGGAATTGCCGTTATTTACGATGATAGATTTTTTGGTCCCAAAAAATAACCCATCAATAGTGGTGGATTTTTACATTAATCTGATCTAGAAAAATACAATGCAATCTTAAATATTAATTAAAAAAAATCTGGTGTGAATCACTCACACAACTTTCTCTTTCTCCAGTTCTCAAATTATAATTGACAAATTGTATAGTTTCTGTACCAAATTTAACGAAATTCGTCGAAAACTGAAATAACTGTTTAGTAAAAGCGCACTTCCGGTTTACTAATTTTCTTGAAACTCGAAATTTTAGCAATCTATTTATTCTAATTAATTTTGTTTGGATGATAGAATTGTATAATCAACTATGATAGCACTTTAGAGGAAGCTGTAACCTTACCCCTCCCCTAAAAGTGCCCGTAAATGAATTTCCAGAGAAATGTTTATATAAAAGGTGTAGAACTTTGCTCTGTTTAGTTTATATGTGTAGTTTCAAGAAAATCGTCGGGGCTATTTTTGAGAAAATCACAAAAAAGTGAAAAAATCATTTAGTAAAGTGTTAAAACAAAAGCACTTCCGGTTATCCGATTTTCCTCAAACTCGGAATATCAACAACATATATAATTCTAATTAACATTATTTAAATGATCGAATTGTGCAATAAACTGAAATAGCACTTTAGAGGAAAACCTAACCCCACCCCTCCCACAAAAGTGCCCTTAAATGAATTTTCAGAGAATGTTCAAATAAAAGTTGTAGCCTGTGGATATGTAAATAATGTTATAAGTTTACAAGAAAATCGTTTGGAGCCATTTTTGAGGAAAAACGCAAAAAAAGTAAAAAACACAAACTAGAAAGTGGTTACTTCGGGTGAGGATTTTGACAGATAACGCACAGTCAGACGCATGGTGATAGCTAAACGTGAATCAATGTTTTAGCTTTCTACGGTTTTTCGTTTTTTGAGATCTATGCTGTTCGCATACACACCACACACACACACGGACACACACACACACACACACAGACCATTTGATAAAAACCACTTTTTTGGACTCAGGGGACCACAAAACGGATATTTCCGGTGAAAACTCAATATCGAAAATTTGACACGTTACAATACTTCCTCTTACTAGGAGTAAGAGAAAGTAAAAATGATTTTTAAAGATAAAGAATAAAAATCTAAGTCTTGATATGATTTTTTTTACAAAATATAAATATTAAATATAAATATTTTTCAATCCCTGATTATTAGTGATTGGAGCAACAACAAAAATTTAAATGAAACAAATCCCTTTCTTTTTACTTTCTCTTTTGGGCTGAAAGAGGAAGCATTACAATTTTTTCGAAATTCAGTTTACCCAAAGCAAATATTTGTTTTGATGGCTTTCTGAATACGTAAAAAAACTGTTATTAGCGAATGGTTCTTCTGCTTGTGAAAAATAAATCCAAATTGTATAATCCAATTGTGTTCCACCTAGGTATATGCCACCGCATATGGCACAAAGTTTTCCATAAAAAAAAAAAATCTGGTGTGAAACACTCACACAACTTTCTCTTACTCCAGTTTTCAAAATTGTAATTGACAAATTTTATACTTAGTGTACCAAAATTTGATGAAATTCGTTGGAGTTTGTCGAAAACTGAAACAAAAGTTCAGTAAAAATGCACTTCCGGTTTACTTAATTCTTGCAAATCGGAATTTTTGCCATCTATTTATTTCTAATTAATTTTGTTTGGATGATAGAATTGTATAAGCAACTATGATAGCACTTTAGAGAAAAAACATAATCCTATCCCTCCCCTAAAATGTCCTTAAATGAATTTTTCCAGAGAAATATTTTAAATAAAAGATGTAGATCTTTGCATTTAGTTTATATACGAAGTTTCAAGATAATCGTCGGAGCCATTTTTGAGAAAATCGGGAAAAAGTGAAGAAATCATTTAGTAAAGTGTTAAAATAAACGCACTTCCGGTTATCCGATTTTTTTCAAACTCAGAATTTCAACAACATATTTATTTCTTATTAACATTATTAAGAAGGTAGAATTATCTAATAAACTGAAATAACACATTAGATGAAAACCTAACCCCACCCCTAAAAGTGCCCTTAAATGCATTTTCCCAGAGAAATGTCTCAAATAAAAATTGTAGATCTTTGTATGTGTAGTTGATATACCAAGTTTAAAGAAAATCGTTGGAGCCATTTTGGAAAAAATTGCAAAAAAGTGAAAAAAAAAAAACATTTAGTAAAGTGGTACTTCCGGTTGAGGAATTTTGACCGCTGACCTATTGTCAGATCCCATTGTGAACCTAAACGGAATATCAAGTTTGAACTTTCTACGATTTTTCGTTTTTTGAGCTATGCTGTTCACATACATATACACACACACACACACACACTATTTGCTAAAAACCACTTTTTTGGACTCAGGGGACCTCAAAACGGATATTTCCGGTGAAAACTCGATATCGAATATTTGGCACGATTACAATACTTATTAGGGGTAAGAGAAAGTAAAGAAATGTTGCAACGAATTTCTCTGTAAACTTTGCATACTATCTACTACATACTTGAAATACTTATCGCATTTATTTCCAAAATCTCTTTTGAGAAAAACGCAAAAAAGTGAAAAAAAAAAATTTAGTAAAGTGGTACTTCGGTTGAGGAATTTTGACAGGTGACCCACTGTCAGATGCCATGGTGATACCTAGACGGAATATCAAGTTTCAACTTTCTACGGTTTTTCGATTTTGAGCTATGCTGTTCACATACATACACGGACACACAGACACACACACACACACGCAGACCATTTGCTAACAACCACTTTTTTGGACTCAGGGAACCTCATGTTTATACTCAGGGGACCTCACAACGGATATTTCCAGTGTAAACCCAATATCGAACCCCACCCTCCCACATAAGTGGCCTTAAATGAATTTTCCCAGAGAAATGTTTCAAATAAAAGTTGTAGCTCTTTGTATGTGTAGTTGATATAGCAAGTTTGAAGAAAATCGTTGGAGGCATTTTTGAGAAAATGACTAAAACGTAAAATAACCATTAAGTAAAGTGGTACTTCCGGTTGAGGAATTTTGACAGGTGACCCACTGTCAGATGCCACGATAATACCTAGACGGAATATCAAGTTTCAACTTTCCACGGTTTTTCGTTTTTGAGCTATGCTGTTCACATACATACACAGACGCACAGACAGACAGACTCACACACACACACACAGACCATTTGCTAAAAACCACTTTTTTGGACTCAGGGGACCTCAAAACGGATATTTCCGGTGAAAACTCGATATCGAAAATTTGACACGATTACAATACTTCCTCTTACTAGGAGTAAGAGAAAGTAAAAAATATAAATCATTTAATTTTACAACAATATTATATCAAATTAAGTTTATTACAATAGAAAATATATTTAATTATCCAGTTTAACTATAGTAACTGAAGGAATCATTTCTATTATATTATCGTTCTCTGATTCTGGAATTAACGCTATTTTTATTTGCAACGATGGTCTTGATGATTTCTAATGATTGCCATGCCAGATTGCATCATTTGGCTGGTAAAACCGGTAATCCTTTTGCACACGTTTTTCTTTTACGAAATCAAATTACAGCATCATCAATTTGGGGCCAAATCTTCCTCATTTAACCCGGTATCCGATATTGGAATCTTTTAATATCAATATCGTTTTTTTTTTTTTACTTTTGATATCCTATCCCTACATAAGACTTTGTTGTTGCTACGAATCTTATTTCTTCGAATCTAAGACGCACCCTATTTTCTATGAACGATCATATATCGAGAAAAAAAACAATGCGTGTTAGAATCGAGTAAATATCGGTATATATCTGAAGAACCAATCACTTTTATTTAATACACTTTTTCAGAAAGAGAAAAAAAAAAAGATTTGGGGTGGTTCTGGGTTATTTAAGGCATTATTTGAAATATTTCGAGATTTGTTCTAAGCACTGTTTTCCCAGACTGCAATGACATCACATTCTAAGTACTATCTATTTATGTGCAGAGAATCAACATTAACCTCTTCCACCGTCACTATATTTACGTTAACCCAACCCAAACTTGATATAAAATAAAGGGTAATTATTTACAAGCGCGCCCCCAAGATGGACGACAACTAGTTACAGTAACCTGCTCACATGAACAATCACATATAAACCCTCTTGTTTAATATTTATCACTGAATTCTAGTTAATTTGAATGACATATGAATTAGCCAGTGTTCGCTAATTAAAACTGACAAGTTCTTAGGGCAATGTTTGAAGTGAAATCTAAGTCAAACGTGTTTCGTAATTTTGACTTAGATTAGTCTGATACTGTTTGAAATCAATGAAAATGTGAAACAAATAAAGAAATGTTAATGAAATAATAAATCAGAAATATCAGAAATGTGAGTGTAATAAGAGTGGGAGCGAGCAGGTTACTGTAGCTAGTTGTCGTCCATCTTGGGGGCACGCTTGTACATAATTACCATTTTTCATATTGATAAGTACCAAGGGGGACTTATATTCTATTTCTAAGGCGGTCAGGTTTTAAAGTAACGCCATACTAACAGATTGCAGAAGTGTACTTGAAGTTCTGGCAAATGTAAATTACCAGTCACACACATCTTCGCTAGTACTGCTGTTGAAAAAAAGATGTCGGAAATTTTATGAGGCAAATAAGCAGATAAAATTTATTTGGGTTAGAGGTCATGCAGGCATTCACGAGAATGAGATAACCGATAATTTGGCTAAAACAGCACATACAGAAGGCACTATGATTTTTCATAAGGCTCCAGCCTACGATTTAAACTCTAAGTTTCGAGAAGAGCAAACCAAATATTGGCAACAATCATATGAAATAAGTACTAAAGGAACCTTTTATAAGAGATTCACACCTTTAGTAGGAAGAAAACCCTGGTTTTATAATTTATCCCTGCCAAGAAAAGATATTAAAACAATAAATAGGATTAGATCGAACCATGCGATATGTGGAGCATACCTAGCAAGAATTGGCCAAAAAGAGTCGAACCTGTGTAATGTATGCAAAGAAAAAGAGGATCCGGAACATATGATTATGACATGCAAAAAATATGATAAGCAGAGAAAAATTCTACTAGATGAACTATATAAAATACTAAAGGCTCCCTTCAACTATTTAGATATTTTAAAAAATATAAACCAAACATATAGTTTAATAATTAAATACAGTTTAGACATAAAAATAAATTTTTAATTCTATGATACACTTCAGAACCGAATAAAACAAAAGGTAATGGCAGAATAGCCGCAATGCTAATGCAAAAAAAAAAAAAAAAAAAAAAAAAGTAACCTTTCAACAAAACAAAAGAAATTGTTGTTTAGTAAAACTAAAGTTTCTTATAGGTTAATCCAATCACACTTTGAGTACAGATAGTAAAATATCGAATTAACATTATCGAATGAATTTATTAAATCTGATTAATCGGATTATTTTATTACATTGTCTAAAATGATTGCATTAATTTATTTAAGTTAAGCAGAAGTATCTGTTGGTTGGCTGATCGGCCAGAGGGTATCATATGAAAACACCAAACAATTTTTTGAGTGTTTTTTTATTAGTAACCCGACCTTTCGACAAACATTGTTTGTCTTCTTCAGGGGCTATCTTAGAATAGAAAATTTGTATGCCTTATCATTACATGTTCAATTATTACTGTGGTTATGAGTGACACTAAATCTTTGCTGCAAATCAGGATACTTTGTTTTCCAGAACCGCTTCTATCTTCAAAAAGATGGTTTGGCCATGGGCAATTGCCTAGCTCCTGCTCTGGCCAATATCATCATGAACGACCTTCTAGACACTGTCCTCCCTATCCTTGACACCTCAGTTTCATATATATTTAAATATGTGGATGATTTATTCCTCATCGTCAACCCCAATGACATTTCCCTAATCTTACACCATTTCAACTCTTACCACAGCAGACTCCAATTTAACACTCATAACCACAGTAATAATTGAACATGTAATGATAAGGCATACAAATTTTCCATTCTAAGATAGCCCCTGAAGAAGACAAACAATGTTTGTCGAAACGTCGGGTTACTAATAAAAAACACTCAAAAAATTTTTTTTGTGTTTTCTTATGATACCCTCTGGCCGATCAGCGAACCAACAGATACTTCTGATATTTGCTACAATTTGATATTTAAGTTAATTATTTATTTGTTCAAATTCACCGAAATTAAAAAGCCTATTTTCTTAGTACTCTCTCCAGTTCTCTGAAGTGAATGGAAAATTTTTGAAGTGATCAAATATAAAGTGATAAGTGCGTGTCAAAATTGTTCTACTAGAAAAATGTAAGCTCTTCAGTGTACCCCGAAGCGGTAATGAAACGACCAACGCAATTATGAAAATAGAAATTATAAAAATATACTAAATCAGAAGTAATAATGTTATTTGTAAATGATAAGGTAAGAGAAAAGACAATTATTTTGACAGAAAGGTATATTAAAAGTGACCTCACCTCGAAGATGATGTAAGCGGAAGCAAGAGCATGGATGCTGGGCTGCGGTGAAGTGACGTAAAGGGGCTGATGTAAATAAGGTGTGTGAAAGTGGTTTAGGGTGAATGTTGTATGTGTGAGTGATGAGTGAGTGCATTAAGATGTCAATGGATGACGCTGAAGAAGGTCTTGAGGCCGGTGAAATTAGATGAGTGTTCTACTTGAATGAGAAGAAGGCGTAAATCAAGTTTATTCTCAATAAGAGAAATATGCTTACAGCGGATAAAGATGGGATAGTAAATACACTCGCGAAGGTACATAAAAACTGAACGGAGAACAAAACGCATATAGCTGTGTGTACTTCACAACAGTCACAAGAGCAATGAATAATAAGGAACAGAAAAGAGAGGGAAGTATGTGAAATTGCGCCGGAGGCACAAAAACAACAAAGGAAAAAGAGCGCGATCAGTTAGATGAAAAAGCGAGGAGAAATAGAGGTGAGAAGAGCGCGTTAAGTTACAATGAAAAGGCGGGATACAGAGTTAATCCCTCAAAGAGACCGCGACCGAACACAAGGTGAAAACAAAATTTCAATTGTGCTTCAAAAGAAATTATATTTTTTATTCTTCTATAGTCACCCGCCCCCGCACCCGCCCGCGAATACGAATACTCCATAAAAGAACACAAAATTAGCCAGGACATTTACATCATAATCCTAGTTCAACGTCTATGTTAATGTGCCCATAGAATAGACTTCAACAGAAAAAAAAAAAACATCCACCGCCACAATGCACCACATATCACAGCCTCAAAAGGCAACTACATACGTACGTACTCTGATGGCAAATCCTGAAGATTTAAAAAATATATAATATAAAATTATAAATCAAGTGGACAGGCATATTAAATTTGATGGCTTTTAATACGAAACTATTTGTAAAGAAGATTCTCGTGAATGAAAACTAATATAAAAATGGTTATTACTTAATGATTACTATACTCTATAACCGTACACTGATTATGAATCATTATCTGAAACAAAAATCTTCATTACTAAATCTAAATGAAGCTCCAATGAATGGGAACGAGATCTGTAAATAGCAAACAGAAATTTGTGTAAAATTACTTACAAATATTTTAAATAAGTTGCAACACAATCATCAAGTTGTATTGATTCTATTTCTTCGTGTGTGTATTAGATGGTTGTCATGTTGTATAAGTTTGACAAGATTTTATCTTGGTTGCTTTCGTCTGTATTTCCTAAGTCCGGGGTTTTTTTCTGTCCATTGTAAGATCAACTTGGCTAAGGGATTAGCTGAGGTGGTAACACACGATACTTTCATACGGAGGTTTCTGGTTGGATTCCAACAGTGTTGCTGTTAGATTTTTCTCTTCCCAGGAACCCTCTACAGCTCACTGTCGCGATATCCAGTGTCGTCTTTAAGGAGAGAACACTGTCCGGAGGCCGAAGGCTCCATGAGATACAATAGATCTTTCAGGTCTCAACGCAATATCACCTAAAATAATCTAATCTAAAACCAATTTGCAGCGCTCGAACATAGTCAGGTTTAAATGGTTGTAATTAATAAAGTATTTAATTATTTTTCCTTTTTTATATGGAATCATAGTGTAATTTGTCCATTTTTTCGGTGTTTTATTTATTTATTTCACACATGAAATACTTGAATCCTAGATTTAATCAATAAAAAAAATCAAGCAGTCTAAGAAATACAACTTAAGTTTAAATAAAATATTATATTATTATAAATATTAAACAGTATTATACAAAAATTGTGTATATATTGGAATAATAAAATAGGAAATTATACTGTAGACTTTTCACCAAGAAACTCTTGGACCTCGTAAGAAAGCAAAGATAAACAACGGCAATATTATCTTATAGCAGGCAAAATCCCAGGTTCAAGATATCAAAGCGAGGGTAACTGTCTCACATATTCACAAAAATTTCAATATTCCTCACACACAAGAATTTGGTCTTATTCATGCCAGAATCGTAGCTTGCATGCAATAAAGCGAATACAACAATATACCTTGTCTCTCAATTATACAATTCGGTAACTCATACGCGGAAACTTTGATTTTCGTATAAAATAATTTCAACGCATTCCTCGTACGCAGCAATTTTTGTCTTAAGTGACAAGAATGTACTATAACAAAGCAAAGACAGCCGCTACTGTGGCAGCAGAGCGCAGCCATGGACACCTTATCTCAATAAGTAACAATTTTAACCGTCTCAGCACATGCAGTATCTCGTCCTTATCTTGCTAAAACAGTTCGGCAATCAATTTTTGAAAGTATATAGTCGTTATTCAAGGGTGAGGACAAAAAAAAAGAAACTTGTAACCAAGAGATAATTTCAATCGGTGGATGCAAGTGTACCAATGCCCAGAAAGCAAAGATAACGAAATACTTCGTATCAACTCTGAAAGATTGAATTGCTTGTCTTTCACCAAATGTTATCGACATTTTGAGGCCTTTACCGGTTTTTTAAAGGAAAAAGATATACTCTCACATCATTCATCAAGAGAAATTCCAATTGAAAAGATTTTGGCAAAAACTACATCTAGCACCTTTAATGGAGCTTTCTGGATAGTTGGATATATACAGCTTTATATCTTCAAGCTTTGGTAGAAATCATTCATAATTGCTCAGATTGAGGCACTTATTACAGTAGGCTGCCAAAAATCCACTTGGGCCTCTTCTTTCGCTTTAAAGAACGATCACATTATCGCGACATCAGAACTAGGTTATATACCACCAAAATGCTCCTAGTAATGTTATTACGATTTACAGTGAAGTTGACTAATAGTTTTACATACCAACTACAGCGATATTTTTGCCAAATATAGCAACGATGTTTGCTGATGTCCAGTTAGAACAATTTATATTGTAGAGCTTGTTTTATCGGATCCTCCAAGAACGCTAAGATGGCAGGTTCAAGGAAATTTGGGTGATGCTGTCAGCAGATTTCTTGAATGAAAAAAAATAAGTATAGTAACCTCTTTGAGGAGTTAATTTCATTCATAAGATCCATGCAGATAACTAAAATAAATGTAACTAACACCACTAACAAAACTTGCAACATTCACTGAGAAAATAATTTAACGAACCATTTATCTACAAGTGAACATCTCATCCATCCATCTGCTACAAGTGACTTCTTCCCCAGCTACTTTACAAAACGACAATCTACGGATTATCAAAAGTAAGAACAAAATTAAGGCATAGAAATGTCTCTGAAATTATCTTTAACATTCTGAGCCATCTTGCAAGTTTTGGAATCGATTTTGGACTTTTAACTAGTCTTGAGCTAGAGAAGTCACTTTTCTTGGTAATTTTTTACGATCTTCATTACTGAAGATAGTTTCCTTGTCCGAAAATTTACAAGGAAAAGCAAAAAAAATAGAGACACTTAAATGTTTGATTTGAAGACGCATCAGTGGTTTGTTAAAAATGGACGTTTCATCTATTGTGCAATAGACTTTTTCGGGGTAGTGTTGCCTTGATTACTAGACCAACACGGGAAAGAATGAGAATGTCAGTTTCCTCTCCAGTGCCTATTCGATAACTATCTATCCTGAATCTTAACTGTATTGTAAACAACAATACCCTGAAGAAGCCATTGTGAGCCAAACATGACTTTATAATAACGTCACTGAAGGTTTCAACTCGAAGATACAAGTATTTTGCACAACAATGGAAGCCTATAGGATCAAAAAATAGAGATATGGGAAAATGCAAATCTACATGGAACGGAAATACAAGGCACCAAATCATGACTAAAACAAGTTGAATAAGGAAGACATCAGAAGATATATGTTGATCCTGAATTTGGCAAAATTACACAAAAAATTGGAAAAATCTATAAAAAAACTATGACAAAAAATTATTTAGCCAAAAAGTAAAGAATCTCATAGGTTGCTTTAATTAAACCAAATTAATTTGATAGTAACTTATTTTTATTTTTTTTTAAATTTAGAATTCACTTCTTTTTGTTTAGAACAAACATTTAATTAACAGCTGCCAGAGATATAAGTATTTACAAATAAGTCTACATAAAGAAATGCCCATGAAGTTTAATCAATATTTAAAGAATACATATTAAGTTTCTGGATTGCACACAAAGTTGCAAAAAATACATTTTTCACAAACAGAAGAGATACACAATCAATCAACAAAAAGAATGAGAAGAAAATTGGACACAACCTTATAAAAAGAGACAAAGAAGACACGATAAATATAAAAAATAATAATAATAATAATAGAAGAGTGGGGTGAGGGGAGAGGGACATGAAACATGAACAAAACAAAGTATTGGGCAAGGTGATTGTATAAGAACTAGACATGACAATAGGGTGGCATAAGAGAAACACAAACGCAAAGTGATACACTATCCAAGTCAGACCATAACCCATCACCATTCTTGTATATAACGAGCATACAATGGTTATCATGCCACCTAGTGCAACATACACGACAAACCAGTGTCACTCGCAACATGTAACCTAACACCACTCAAACTACTTGCAACATTCACTGAGAAAAATTTTTACACGAACCATCTTATCTACAAGTGAACATCTCATCCATCCATCCATCCATCTGCAACAACTGTCTACTTTATTATTTTTTTGTTTTATTTTGTGTTACTAATTTTCTGATTTGTATAAAATTTGTATTTATTAAAAAAATGTGCACAATTAATGTTAAACAAAACGTGTTTATTTTTTCATGCTCACAACGAAGTTAACGCATAAATGGCATATGGGTATGTGGTTAAAAACTGTACTGAAGTACACATTTTAATTAGAAACTTAGTACTGTGCACTTAGCTATTTTACTGACGGACTTATAAATGTTGAAAAAAAAAAAATTAATAAAATAAAATAAAGACATCTCACTTATTGATTGTAGAATATGCGTTGCAGATCGGGTGTTATACGCCCGCCAGCAGAGGTCGTCAAAGGCGGCTGTAATCGGCGGAACACCAGTCTCAGAGAAACAAGCTTTGGTAAGCGTTACTAATAAGTCTGTTTAATAAAAATTGGATTGTTTTTTTGCCTGTTTGTTAATTTCTTCTATTTTTTTTTTTTTTTTTTATCTTCTTCCTTAGTCACGCTACTTCTTAATACATGTTACGGAAATTAGTCATGAGATATTTAGTCGATTTTTTATTTTTTTTTTTGGAAGATTTTGTCTAATCGTTGAAACGAACCAAAATTAAGATTTCTTTGCCTGTGTTTCGGATAATATTTCCTCCACCATCAGACTATATACAAAAGGAGGCCGATGAATTGTCATAGTGCTAAAGACATTTTTGAAGAAAACCACTTCGATTTAGTACAACCACCTATGGTCAGAGTTGAAACCGAATGAAAGAAAGCAATTAAATATCTAGGAGTTTTTTCTTGATAGTAAATTTTTATAGAATAGTTACGTCGAAGACACTTTCAACAAAGATATTCGCTCTCTCACGGTCAAATCATGAAGAAATGATGGTCTGAAGACAAAACTTGGGAATGTTTCTTTAGTTGTGAGATGGATGAACTCAATGATGTTATATGGGCGGGTCATTGCAAGAAAACCTTTGAAAAGGTGCAATTTCTAGCTAATTTGTGACAGGGGCAATAAGGACTTTTTTTCCTTCGGAATGGGAGTTTATTTGCCAACCTCTACCTAGTAGAGAGGACTATGACGGGACTATTAATCAGAGACGGTTTTGGAACAGAAGGATGCACTGGTACTAGAGTGGGAATTCCTGTCAATCAGCACCCCTTCTGCAACCCTAAAGGGGTTAAGGAGATGTCACTTCGTTAAAAATTTCTCCACGAAGTTGGCAGTAGAAGAGAAAAAAATCCGCTCTGAATGGTAGTAAGGAATAAGCCATTTAGATAGTACACGCTTATGACGAGAATCCTACTGGGGCTGAAATGAATGGCCCACAGCCTGACAGTTAGAATTAATAATTCAGTATCAATGATTAATATTAAAATGATCAATATTACTTATTATAATATGAATAATAAGTAATTAATGATTCAATAAGTTTCCCAACATCTTCCAATAGGGAATTCAAGCAACTGGTAGTTGTGTCTAACTCAAATTTGAAAAGAATTATCGAAATTAGGAGACTGTGATCGTATCCAAGAGTTAGGGGACACCATTGAAACTGATCTCACTGACAATCGTTCGATGAGTTTAAAATGATCATGAGAACGCCTCGCCAGATTTGATGAAGAAATAATAGGGTTGCCCTCTTAAGGGTGCCAAGGCAAGTTGGTGGGGAAGGGAATCTGTTAAAGTAAGGTATAACATGGAAACGGAACCGTTTTACAGGATAAGTGACCAGTCTCTACAAGAAGAGTTCAGTCATGAAGAGTAATGCTTTGAAGCATCATATCAGGACCAAAGGTAGATTAAAACAATTCTGGCTAGCTAGAGCGGAAAAGATCTAAGAAGTGTATCAGTCTGAGTAAAGTAAGGTGATATGCTAATAAGTATCTTCAAGAAACTAGTAGTGCCATACGATCGCCATTAACTTCCAACAAGTATAATTTTTGCTATTCCAGCACCACTGTATTTCCACTCTATTACTTAAGGGATTTTGTATTCAGTTAATACTTGTATCTGTGTCTAACAGTGTGTGACGCGCTTATTCGTTTATGGGTTCCAAGTTTGGGTTTTCAATCCTACATCTTAGAAAAATGTCTAAGGTATTTTTTTTTAAAGTTATATGTTGTACATCAGTCATACTAACAACAACCGCGACAGAGATACTACCTGTTCACTTGCACTTAAAATACCTGACTATCCCTTCCAAAAATTGTTACTATACACGTTATCAGATATAAAGTTTATTGGTTTAAATACTGGCTCACTTTTACAAGGTATTATCAGTTTGACTTTCAGTTTTCTTTAAACCTTCCTATTAGCCTGGAGAGCTTTTACAACATTATATTGTCATTAAATAATTTTTTGTCATACATTTTATTTGATATAATTAACTTAGAAATCTAGTTTTATTTCCTGTTTATTTTTTTGCAATATATAGTAAACTCAGACAGACCTCTGAGCCATACCAAATATACTTATCATTTAATATTATGTATTTATTTTTTAAAGTTACTATTATCATTAAATATTTTGTGTCTTCTGAACTTCACTAGTTGTTGATTGAAAAGAGAGAATCACCGTTTTTTATTTTTGTTTACATATTTATTGTTTTAATCTTAAACAATCTTAGTTATTATGAGCAAATTCAAAATTTGCCTCTTTATCAAGAATAAAAAAAATATATTTGAATAATATTTGCAAAAACTGACTTGACTTTAGAAAGGACAGGTACTTAACCGTTTATTGTTTCAACAATATTTTTTTTTTGTATTATCAGTAACATTTGCAATGACAAAAACTGCAATAGAATTAATACAAATTTACTACCTTACAGCTTCTGAGGACGGTAGTGTTTGGGACAGCAGTGGCTCCGCCTAGGGGAGAATGGCTCAGGACTGGGATCATAGTGCACGAAGAGGAGAAAGAAGTACCATATTTACTGAAAGGTCCCAAGAACACCACAAGAGGCCTGTTGACAGTACTGCAAGCTGAGATTCTCAAATATCTGCTCTTTGAGACTCAAAGAAATAATAAAACAGAGCCAGCTGACAGGTTTTGTACTTGTTTGTTACCACCATCAATCACTTTTTAAAATTTTTCTTTGTCATTTCCATAAGATTGACTTTCTAAATGGTAATTTACAAACAATAAAACTGGATATTATATATTTCATGTTTATTCAATTACAGAGCACTATCGAAAACTACATCTACTCAGTTGATAGACGCTGCAATTAATGCAATCTGTAAAATACTTTGGAGGGTCGGTGAAAAAAAGAAGGTTACACTGTGTTTACCACAAGAAAATGTTTATTTGCATCAGTCATTGGATTACTTTCAGGATGGAATAACAGAAAGGGTATGTTTTTATCTGTCTGCAATTTGTCTTTCTTGACTTTTTTAATGATCCACGGAATATCAGGCGTTTTTAATTTCTCTTACTGCTGTAAGGAAAATATTGTGATCGTATCCAAGTTTCGAAATTGAGTTTCCAGCGGAAATTATACGTTTTGAGGTCCACTGAACTCAAAAAAGCGAATGCTCTGTGTAAGTGCAAAATTGATATTCCGTTTAGTTATTACCGCCACATCTGACAATTAGATTTCGGTGAAAATCCATCAACTGCAAGGGTGGGCTCCAATGATTTTCTTTAAACCTTACATACCAACCTTTCTTCCAAAGCATATATTTTGATGTGCCAAACAAAAAATGGATATCTGATGTGAAATAAATGTTAAATAATTTCATAGAAAATATCATTCACTTAAAATAATTATTATTTTTAAATTCTTAAATAGTTCTACTAGCTTTTATAGTTACTTTCAGCTTCAGTCTCGAATAGTAGGATAATATAACCATAAGTTTTGCAAAAAATGGAGATTATTCCATATGATCAGCTAGGTTTTTGCTGATCTTTGAGAAAAGCCCAAATGAGATCAAGCAGATCCATAGCTAGGCTAAAGTCGGGAATTGACCCCCCAACACGTGGTGCATTCAACATGTTTTTATTTGAAACCAATATCCAACACTTGAACCATCTAGCGCATTTGTCGTTTATTTTTGAAACCAATCACTTTAACAGCCTTTCTCAATATCTATTTGGAAAGTGTCTGGAAAAAAAAATTAGAAATTTTACAAAACCGTGATCATACTAATTCCAATTTGTAAAATAATATTAAGTCGGGAATAGACCCCCAGTTACCTTTTTTCATATTTTTATCCATATCAAATTGATGAAATTCTTTCATTATATGTGGACAGTACACTATTCACTTAGACTAATTAAACACTAATAATACACATTTGTAGCGATGTAAATACAAAATTTCAAAAAACAGCAATACAGAAAAATCTAGATATGAAGCAATACAAATAGGCTTCAAAGCTAGTAATGGCCGCCATTTGAGAAAGCTGAGTAATGGCCAGTTGTTCTGTTGAAGATGTATAATATATTCTTTACACGGATTTCAATAATTAAAGGATTAGAATGTTTTATATGATTTCTGCTTAATTTGTTTGTATTAATTTTCATTTTTTGGCAGCTGATTTGGAAAAACAAAAAATTGATATATAGCGTCAGTAATTAATGTAGTATATTTAAACTATAATTTTGAGAAGCATTTAATTTTGTATATGGCGTTTACTCAAGAACATAAATTAAGTAATGAGTTACCATTAAGCACCAAACAATCGCCACACGCCCACCCCTACACTTGATAGAATAGTGACTTAGTTTCTTGTCTGCCATGACTAGACATAGACACGATTGCATTATGAACCAAAAAAACGTTAAGCCGAGCCAGTGCCAACTAATAAATGGCTTCTTATTAATATATTTTCTTAAATTCACAACAATTACTCAATTTGACGTTGATATTACACTTTGATCTTGGCCAATAGGCAAAGCGGATCCCTTTTGTAGAGTTTGTGAGACAGAGGAGGAATCTCCCATCGATTTTATGACAGATTGCTTGGGTTGTATGGAAATTAGGTTCAGGATCTTTAGTCGGAACAGGATGTCTGTGGAAGCGTTTAGGCTCTTTCCCAAATCTGTTGATTATAATAAAATAAAATAAACATTTCTGTTACAGATACACCTGTTCGAAGTGGAGAGTTATGATGATCTCGAGATAATGATCAAAAGATACTCCTATTTGGTCAGTTTTCCTATTTTTTTTTTAATGCACTGTATGTTCCATTATGTGATTGATCATCGTATAAATAAATTGCTATTTATTGCTGTCTGTTTTAGTTCCTAGATGATCCCGGTCCGGGAGCAATGCTACTTCTTTACAGTTGCGTAGCAACAAGAGGACCTGACCAGTAAGTTAAATTTATTTAAGATTAAAAAAAAAAAAAATCAATTTAGATTTTTTAGAGTGATGTGTGAATGATCTAGCAAGCACTTATCTGCATGATTCATGATTCATAAGTACAGTGATAACTTATTTAATTATATTTCAGAGTAATTAAAGATATGGATGGAGTTAAGGCCCAATTAATAGGACCTGAAGAAGAAGGTTCTATCTGTTTAGTGACATTATTGATCACTGGGAGAGCTACACCATATTTACACAACGGTGTGGTCTATGTTGGCGACGAAGATCATTATGTAGGTTATGTTTATGTTTCTCTTAATGCTCTTGTTTTGTTCTTAAATATCCTTCTCCATTGTAAATATTTTGGAATATAAAGATTACTCCTTTTTCTCTCAGTATATCCAAAAACCAAGAAACATCTGCTGAAATTCTATTGTTAAATTCAACCCTTATTCCATTTCTTTATAGAAGTAACATCATTACCTGCCAACTCTTGGCGATTCTAATAAATTATTTGCCAATCGAGAAACATCACATTTCACTATACCCATTCTCTCCACCATTAAAATAATAATCTGCGTCAATGTTCTGAATTCCCTGCTGAATAAACTACTATTATGCTTATTGTACTTCCACATAATTTTATTATGCTCAAAAATTAAATTATTCCCATGCAAAAGCTATTGCAAAGAGCTGATTATTGAATTAATACTATATGAGTATTTTTAGTGTAATTTCAAATTTTCTCTGCTTTATCAAATATCATAATTTCTGATCTCAAAATCCCACTATGCGAAAGGCAATCAACAAGATTTATAATGTAACATTATTTAATAATTTTCAGAACTTTTTTTCTAAGGCCGTTAGTTAGTTCCTAATCGTCAAGAATTTGTTCATATTTCATAAAAATTTTCAAAATTCCTCAAGTCATTCTTCAAGTTATGTATGTCATTCTATCAGAGAGGAATTCATCCAAAAGGCAACCGCAAAGAATTCAACTATTGGACAAGATTATACCTTTTTGGGGATTTCCATTACTATTTACTTCAAGAAGAAGTAGTAAGCAAAAAAAATAAGAGTTTAGATTTGGGGTAGGGTGAAGTTGAAGAATAGATAAAGTGGTATTTTTTAAAAGTAGTTGGAAAAACCGTAAACAAGTTCCAAATAACTTAGCTAAAATTCGTGCTTCTTGATTTGGTCATTTATCCCATCAATTATCGGAAGATTAAAACTCTCTCTATCAAGAAAAAATATTAAAATTTAAATATCCCATCAATTTCAAAAATGAATTTTAAATTTCTAAAAAATGACGCTCATTCTTATTGACTCCGAGGGTGGAATAGTGCATGGAAAAATTAGACTATCATTCGTGCTTAGTTTGGGGAATATCCACTAGAGGTCAGGCCATTGAAAGTTAACTTCAGTCACAAATAAGATAAAAATATTTTTATTAAATTCCTCGGTAACTTTTTTTGCTTTCAACTAAAAGTACAACTATGTTTAGTTTATTAATGATCGTTTTATTTTACGATTGCAGGAAATAAAAATAACAGAAAATAGGAACATAACAAATGGAAAAACCTTAAAAAAGAGCAAAAAAAATGTTGAAGTTTTTTAAATTTCGGATAATGTCATTTTTAAGTATCAAATATAGTTCCTTTTTTTGTCAACTTTTTTTTTATGAATTTCAAAATGTTAATTTTTGAAAACACCAAATTCCTGTTTGATTTAAAATCCAAACTTTTTTATAAGATTGATTTATTGCAGTTTTTTTTTTATCTTTCTTTATCTACTAAAACTATCAGCATTAATGTTTTAAAAAATGAAAGTTTAAGACAAAATTAAGAGATAATTGTTAATATAATTTACTATATTAGCTTAGTGAGAAACTTATTTATTGTTGGCAATTAATCGATTTTCTTAATTTAATTCTTATAGGCAACTGCTCAGTTTGGTATATTAGCCAGAAGTGAGATTGGTTTATTGGTGCAAATGGATACAATAGATGCTGATAATGAATGTAACATACCAGGCTCCAGATTAAAGACACCATCGCTTCCAGTATGGGTCGTATCCACTTGTGGACATTATGGTGTTATGTACAATACTAACAGAGAATTGTTACATAATTATCATGCTGAAAGAAGGTTATTCTAAATGTTTCAACCAATAATTATAATTATGTTAATTAAACATAAAATATAATTTAATCTATATATATAAAAATTCAGCATCCGAATGTTTGTGGGAGTGACTTGAAATTTTTACACAACGTTGCATTTCTATATAAGAGTGTTTATATATACTTTTTACTCCGAAGTTCTCCCACGGAAACGGGAAATTCCGAGCGTTTCGCGAGGTTGGCAGAAATAGACTCAGACGCATTGCTATCGTGGCGTGCTCTCTGAACCTCTTTCTCAACTACTTATAAGTACCTCTCACCGCCACCAGTCTCGAAGTACCTCACACCAATCTCGCGCAGTATTAGTAGGCAAGGTATTCCAAAGCATCGAAACAAATTATCAAAATCACGCATGATTAAGCGGAAGAGCCATTCTAGCGGCTAAAAATGTCGACGTACTCGATATGAACAACATCATTCTAAACAGAATCGCTGGTGAAACAGTGACATACAAATCCATTGACATTCCGTGATGGATCAAAGTGAAGTTGTGAATTTTCCAACGGAATTTCTTAATTCACTCGATGTTCCCGGATTACCGCCACACATTCTAAATTTGAAAATTGGAATGCCAATTATATTATTCCGAAACATCAATCAGCCAAAGTTATGCAATGTACAGACAATAGTTAAATAATTGATGAATAATCTAATTGAAGCAACAATTCTCATTGGACCTCATAAAGGTGAAGACGCACTACTTCCACGAATAACACTCATTACGACAGATATGGCGTTCGAGTTCAAACGACTTCAATTTCCAATACGCCTTGCGTTCGCTATGACTATCAATAAAGCGCAAGGACAAACTTTGCAAGTGTGCGGTTTGAATTTAGAAAACGAATGCTTCTCTCATGGGCAATTATATGTCGCATGCTCCAGAGTCGGTAAACCATCTGATCGTTATGTTTATGCAGAAAACGGACAAACATATAATGTAGTCCATTCACTAGCTTTACAATAAAAAAAGACTTTCAGTAGAAACATTTTTTCTTTCTTTCCTTTCAGTTTACAGCAACGCAAAGTAGGGTATTAAATTGAATGATTTGTTTTTTTTTACTGAATCTTTGTGAACTATAATACTTCTATTTACTTCCCTAATAATTAAAATCAGACTGAGCCACAGCGAAGCGTGGCCGGGTTTAACTAGTAGAATTATAAAAGTAAAAATAACACACTCATAGCCAAGGACACTCTCCGCGGAGTCGATTTTTTTAATTGCTATTTTTACTTTCTTTTACTGCTTAAGAGAAAATATTGGATTTCGAAATGTTTTTAGCAATCTCTTACTTTCTCACTCTCTTTCTCTCTCTCTCTATACATATAACCTATCAATAGGAAGTATGAATTTTTTGCAAAAACCTGAATTTTTTTTCAACTTTTCGTATTTTCTTCAAAAATGGCTCCATAAATTTTCTTTAGACTTTCTATATTATTTACACATGTAAATACCTATCACTTTTATTTGAAACCTTTGTCCAAGAAAATCGATTTTTTGAAGTGTTCTGGGGGAGCTGGACAGTTAGAGCTGCCTTTTTTTAAAGTGCAGTCACTTCAGCATTGGTTCTTCCAGTTATTTAATATTAAGATATATTAAAAACATTCCTAGAATTTGAAATTTGAAGCAAATTAGTCAACCATAATTATTGCAATATACAGAATGGGTTTCTTTGTTTTTTGAATTTTCTCGAAAAAGGCTTTTCATGCATTTTTTTTAACTTGGAATGATTAGATTAGATTGACAAAAGGGGAAGCGAGCCTCGTTTGACCGCGACCTACAATAAAAGGTCTATTGTGGGTCCTTTGCGGTTATAGCACATCCATCAGCTTCGCCCTCTTAATCAGGCCTAATGGGGCGAGTGTTGGTGTAGTGGTTATGAGCATGGACTTGTAACTGGGAGGACCCCAGTTCGAGTTCCGGTCAATTTTATATTTGTTTATTAGTATTAGTATATTTGTTTATTATTTTAAAAAATGTTATTAGTAAAGTAAGTGCTTCCGCCCCCCGTCCACGACACCTAATTGGTAGTTGGACGTTAAGCCTGCCTGAATAATAATAATCAGGCCTAACAAAGCTGAAAATGGCTCCGTCATGACGCTTTTGGCTTCGGGATTGCTTGTCCTCAGAGAGCAACGCTCACAAAGGATGTGTACTGGGGTTTCCTCCTCGACCTTGCAGAATCGGAATTACACGTTATTTGCAAGTAAATAATTGATGCATGTGCATATTCAGCTTACAATGTCCTGGTAATAGACCCACTATTAAAGCCTTATATCCCATCGGCTTCCACCATTACAGACGCTGTTCTACTGTCCAGCCTTTGATAGAAAACTTGGAATGTTTACTGTAAAAAATATAAAACAGCTCGGGAATGAATCAGTACAAATTGAATGCTTCAATTATTGCTCGGTTGTCGGAGAAAATGGCAATTTTATTTTTTAATTTTAATTTTAAGTAGATAGGGTCCTACGAGCAAATTCTAAATACCTGTCAAGCATACGCTTTCGAAACCATCGGCGTACCAAATTAAAAAAACCTGCCGCTGAAAGTTTTTTTACGACTCTCGAGTCTAAAAATTCTATTAGTTTGAAAAGTTTTGAATTTACATATTATTTTTAGATTTGATTTAACATATTTAACTTGCGGCGGTAGTCAATGCCAATTGACAGTTGATACAAGACAATCTTCAGGAACTTTTATGATCCACAGTGAAGAAACTACAGTCACTCCTATAGCAAATATTGAGAAATTAATACAAACAAAGTCAGTATTCAAATTAGATCTTATTTTTTATTAAAAATGGAACATTTGAGCACAAGTTTAATAAAGGGTAATGTTGCTTTCAGATGGCCAGATGCACACATTACATGGCATGGCTCTTCTGGTAACATCTGAATCTATACAATATGTATATATTATACTGGTAAACACATGTAATTGAAACATAAGTGTAAATCTGCACAACCAAAAAATGTTAAATAAGAAAGTTATTAGTTGTATAGTTTTAATTTTTTATCATTATTTATAAGTTGTAAAACTAAGTACAGTTTCTTTTCTTTTTTTTTTTTTTTGTCTAATAGTTCAGTTGAAATCATAGAATTTCTGAACTATTCAATCAGAAATTCTTGATACAAAATCTTAACGTTATCTTAACAAATATCTGACAATATTATTGTATCACAAACAAATCAGAGTCATAGAAATAGAGATGTATGTAAAATCCAGAAAAATAAAATTCTAATTTTAACAAAATGTCGTTTTTATTTGCATCTATTTAATTATTTTGTTCATTTGTGTCGTGAATTTATGTTTTAAAACATAATAATGAATGCTAATCTGCTTTTTCAATTGTTTGTAAATCAATCAGCCAAAAATTAATCATAATAATTTTATATAATTTATAGTCTCATGAAGCTATAATATTTAAGCAGATTATTTTATTTATGTACTCTTCTTACAATAACTTTTCTTACTCTCCGATAAAAATGTTAGAGAACATTTTGAACAATAATTAACTCGGTGCGTGCCACCAAACTTATCCCATCCCACACCATAATTGATTGTCGTTTGGAAAGATGCACTTCCGCTAGTAGTACATTGAGTGAGGCGCTCCTCCTGCCTTTTCACAAACGAATTCGAACGATTGAAGAATATAGACTAAATTGCGATTCATCTATGAAGAAAACTGCATCTATGAAGGGGCCGCTGCTTTTTACTTTCTCTTACTCCTAGTAAGAGGAAGTATTGTAATCGTGTCAAATTTCGATATCGAGTTTTCACCGGAAATATCCGTTTTGAGGTCCCCTGAGTCCAAAAAAGTGGTTTTTAGCAAATGGTCTGTGTGTGTGTGTGTGTGTGTGTATGTGTATGTGAACAGCATAGCTCAAAAACGAAAAATCGTAGAAAGTTCAAACTTGAATATTACGTTTAGGTATCCCATGGGATCTGACTGTGCGTTTATGTGTCAATATTCCTCAACCGGAAGTACCACTTTACTAGTTGTTTTTTTTACTTTTTTGCATTTTCTCAAAAATGGCTCCGAAGATTTTCTTTAAACTTTAATATAACTACACATATAAAGAGCTACAACTTTTATTTGAAACATTTCTCCAGGAAAATTCATTTAAGGGCACTTCTGGGGGAGGGGTGGGGTTAGGTTTTCATCTTAACTGCTGTTTCAGTATATTAGACAATTCTGTCATCTAAATAATGTTAATTAGAATTAAATATGTTGTTGAAATTCCGAGTTTGAAAAAAAATAGATAACCGGAAGTGCGTTTTTACTGAAATATAATTTTCAGTTTTCTGGTATTTTCTCGAAAATGGCTCCAACGATTTTCTTTAAACCAGCGTTGTTAACTATACATATAAAGAGCTACAACTTTTATTTGAAACTTTTCCCCTGATAAATTCATTTAAGGGGACTTTTGGGGGAGGGGGGTTATGTTTTTCTTTAAAATGCTATCACAGTTGATTATACAATTCTGTCATCCAAATTGAAATAACTAGAAATTAATATATGACCCAAATTCCGAGTTTCAAGGAAATTAGTAAACCGGACAGTTTTACTGGACAGTGTTTTCACTTTTCGACGAATTTCATTAAATTTGGTACACTAACTATAAAATTTGTCAATTATAATTTTGAGTACTGGAGTAAGAGAAAGTTGTGTGAGTGTTTCACACCAGATTTTTTTAATTTTTATTAACGAAGTAGGCGGACAAGTGCCTTGTAAAGTAATTCTTTATGCGGACGACACTACTTTAGTGACAAGAAGTAATGAAACAAAGCTAGCCTTTAATAATGCACAGGATAATCTTAAACAATTCAAAACATGGATCGCGAAAAATGAATTAATCCTTGATGAAGAGAAAACATTCACTAAAGAATTTACGATTAAACAAGTACTAATTTCCTTGGAATCATACTTGACTCATGTATATCATGGAAAAATCATATTAGTGAATTAAATAGTAAACTATCGAATGTTATCTACCTGTTGCGAAGTCTAAAAGACGAATTACGGGCTGAGACGTTAAGAACTGCGTATTTTGGTTTATTCCACTCCAAACTGTCCTATCGGATTGTATTATGGGGCGGAGCGCCTGACGCTGTAACCACATTCAGACTGCAAAAGAAGGCAATTAGAATCATTTATAGAAAGCAATCAAGAGATAGTTGTAGAAAATTGTTCTAGACTCACAAAATAATGACACTGACCTCATTGTATATTTTTAAGTGTCTCGTTAATTTAAAAGGAAAGAAAAATATGGAATGTAGAGGAGATAAACACTCTTACAATATCAGAAATAAAAATAATTTACACTTACCAGTGAGAAGATTGGCGAAGTCGGAGTTAGCTCCAAGTGCGATGAGTGTAAGATTATTTAACAAACTGCCGAGCGAAATAATGGGTCTGAAGATTGAACCATTTAAGAAAACTTTAAAACATTTCTTTAAGGAAAACAGTTTTTATAAAATAGGTGAGTTTCTGGAAGAGAGGTGGGCGCTGGGACACTTCAGGATAGACTAAATACAGTGTTGGATATTGTTTATTTTTAGTGAGAACAAAGTGCAAACATCAGAGCAATGACTATTGAACTAGCAAACTTATTGTTTATTATGTAGTTTTGACGTACCTTATGTTACTTGTTATGTAATTTATTTAGGTAAAATAAAAATAATAATAATAAAACAGCTCCCCACTTTGCCCTACAATCCAACGGAGATGCAAAAGCTAAACCTACTTACACGATAATTCCTGGCTGGTACTGGTTTTTCTCTTAGCCATCAAATTTACTTCTAGCAGTCTAGGTCTTCAAACAGTTTCAAAGCTCACGGGGACTCCCTAAATTTGTAGTAAGTTATAATAAGTTATTTGTATTAAGTGGGCTCTGTAGCTGTTAGAAACTGTTTGCATAGAACTGAGAGCGAAAGATCTGTTGTGACCTTTCTACCACTACTTCTTGAAAAGTTTTCCGACCCTATTTCCCAGTTTCGCTAAAATGTACGATTGCTCGATGAAACGCAGAATCTGGCAGATCTAAACGTTCTGCTACATATCCGTACGCTATGTCCTTCCTCTGCAAGGTCGACAACTCTGACGGCATCCTCAAAAGAAATTACCATTTATCTGTTAATAAAACTAAGCAAAGAAGGTAATTTAATGATAAAAATAATGTGGAATTAAAAAAAGAAAAAAATCATTAATTACGTGTCTGTCCAGACCAGAAAAACAGAAATGAATTCCTACTGTTTTCAATTTTAGTTAAGTTAGACCCGGGCCTGGATTCTTGTTCTAGATCCGGTTGATGTTATTGTTTTTGGGGGTTGCTATAAGCGGCCTCTACACGGTCAATAATATTGTCAATATCAGTATTGACGATATAACCATCAATACTCGTGCTAACCAATCACAATACTTCATTACCTTACACGATCAATATTATTGAAGTAACGAAGTTTGTGATTGGTTAGCAGGATTATTTATGGTTATATTGTCAATGCTGATATTGACAATATTATTGACCGTGTAGAGGCCGCTATAGACTTTGGACAGGTGGGATCAATTAGTTATCCGCCTTTACTCAAATGGATAATAAAATTAAGTGAAAGTAACAAAAAAAAAAAGTTTTTAACATATGTTTTCTATAATCAATATGATAGAATACGTTACAAACTTGCATTGCTATGAAAAATATTATTTCTCACTTATTAACCAATCCGTCTCACAATCCACTTTTTTGTAAAATTGTTTAGCGTCAAAACTGAATCGGTCCTTCAGTTTTTTTTTAATAGTTTATCCACAATCATTCTCTTAAGGCTTACGGAAAATACATCACCTTTGTCCAAACAATTTAGACGTTTTTATTAGCTCTAATTGTAATTAGATACAAATATAAAGTGTAATTTCATTAAAACCATCACTGTAAAAAATGAAATTTTAAAAAGAGGAAAATAACGAACTAAAATATATATATTTCTTTTCCATTAAATATTTATTTGTGTTAATAATGTGTGACGGGTCAAGACACATTCGGGCAATAAATATACAAACAAGATGTAAGTATTTATTTTAGTTTCGGTTATTTAGAAGAATATATGAAAATTATTTAAAAAAAAAAAAAGAAAAGCTTTACGACATTATAAAAAAAAAAAAATTAGCTATGACATTATATCCTACATTGGCAACTTTCCCTTAGGTATCAATGTCTATAAATTTAAAGGGGTCATTTAATACTACTTAAATATGCTAGAATTGAATCTCAAGCTTAAGGCCTTAGTGTTTAGTATTTATTAACAAGTCAGCTCATCACTTTATTCTCTTACTGAAATAAGGAAGTATTGCCTAACATGCCAAATTTTGCAGGCTGTTTAGATCTATCATGTATTTATCAGACAGGAAAAATGGATAAAATTGCTGTACACTAGAATTGCAACTTCACTGATTTTCTAATTTTACTATCTATCTATCTAACTGCTGTTATTAGAAATTATTAGATCATGTTAAATTGTTGATATCATGTTTTCACTGGAAATAAACGTTTTGAGGCCTCTCCTGGGTCCAAAAAAAAGGGATTTTTGGACTTCAACTAGGCATGCGGCTTGTTGGGGGCGTAAATTGATGTGGATATTTTGGAAATTTCTGGAAACTATAAATAGCCTAATGATTTTCAACGTTCTAGAATTTTTTTCATAATTCGAGAAAAAAAATAAGAAGTATTTTTAAATTTCAGGTGTAAAAACAAAGCAGTCTGAATGTAATATTTTGAAGGAAATATTATCGTGCTGTAGAGGTCTTGAAAGTGACATAATAAAATTTGAAGAACCAGGTTATACAATTCCACAAGAAGTAAGCATTGATAATGTTTTTTATATTTTTGTTTAATTAAATATACATTTATAAATAAATAAAATTTTTAAAAACCTTCAATAGTCAGAAAATAAATTTATCGGTAAAAGTTGGGATGACACCCAAATACGTGGCGCACTCTACATTTTTTATCTGAAATAATATCCAACAATGAAACCACCCTAGCGCATTCTACTTTTTTTTTGTAAACTACCTTCTTCTTGACAATGTTCTCTCGTTACAGACAATACTGTCCATCACCAATATGGTTTGTTCAATACGTTATTTCCGTTTTTAAACATTATTTTGCATTTCAATTAGACATGAAATGCAAAATAATTTTATAAAAGGAAATACTATAAAAAGCATTTTTTCTATATCTGTCGAGGCTCGGCCCTCACCCCCATTTTTCTCCACTACGAAACTACCGATCTTTTGCGAGGGGCTAAGTCCCCCCCAAATGCCTTCAGTGAAGCATCGAAGAATAAAAAAAGAACACACTTGGATCACTGTTCTGTATACATTCTAGTTGTTTTTACAACCAAATAGATATTAATTACAAAATTTTCTTACATTCTAATGGTGTTTCGTTCGGATGCTATCATACACCAATCAATCACATCACGACCACCATAAAACTTCGAAGAATATAATTCAGTAGCTTATATGTCAATTGCTATTATAAGAATAGCTTTAATGTCCGCCATCACTGAATACGTTTGCACTATAAATCAGAGAACGTTATTCCGAGCCAATCAACCAAACAGCCAACTAGAACTGACAATAAAAATTAATATATTTCCATAAATTTAAAACAATTAATTTGAAGTTAATAATAAACAAAATTAAATGCTTCTTAAAAGTACAGTTTAAATATACTACAGTATACAATTTTAAATTATAAAATTCATACTATAATTCTAGTTAATTCTTTTATTATTACCGTTTATTATCCGTGTTAAGAATATTACATCTTCAATAGAACAACTAACTGCCATTACATTTTTTTTCTATGCCATGACTTGGACTTTTCGCGATTCTGCGTCGCGCGGCCCAGTAAAAGAACTGGCTGCGGTGGCGATTGATTTGTTCATTTAGATGGATATTCATGGGGCACGTGAGAACAATCTGGACGCGAATAACTTCATCCCATAATATACTGGCCATTATTTGCTTTGAAGTTTATTTGTATTGCTGCATTTTTAAAATTCTTATGTGTACCGCTACATATGTATGTGTATAACTAGTGTTTAATTTTTAAGTTAACAGCGTATTCTAACATACATTAAAAGATCATTTTAATCTGTAAAGGTAATAGGGGGGTCTATTCCCGACTTAAAATTGCATTTCATTACTAAATTGGAATTAGTTTGAGCACGGTTTTGTATAGGTTATAATTTTTTTTTTCAAACACTTTCCCAAATAGACATTGTCAGAGGCGATTCGTGACTGGTTTTTGATAACAAAAAAAAGTGTAGAATGCGCTTGTTGGTTTCAGGAAAAAAATTTAAGAATGCGCCACGTGTTGTGGGGAGCTATTCCTGAATTTAGCATATTCGTTTTGTTAGTTAACTACATACTAAACGTTACAATCATTACATAAATAATTAGTGAATAAATGGTAGTGCTCTTTATTTGTTAATTTCTCTTCAATAAACTTTTAGATGGTACATTTTTACGGGATTTCATATAATGAACATGCAGAAATGTAATTTACCTGTTGTTGGAACACAGATCTTCTTGGAAAGTTCACAAATTATTAATCAGCTGTTGGAATTAGCATATCTATATAGAAGTGCCAAACATTTGATTGGAAAACAACAGAACAGTATGGTTGCTGAAGGACTTGTAGAAGTTGTAAACAAACATTTGGCTGATTATGAAATGAAAATAGCCACTATGTGGTCTTCGGTAAATTTAAATAAATTAATAAAATTATAATAATTGCCTATATAGTAAGAAGAAATAATCCATTTCTCTAGTCGAATAATCTCTAAATAAAAGAAATAAATAGAACTAATAGATACTTACAGAAAGTAAATAGAAATTTGACTATATTTAGATTATTCTGAAGTAATAACTTTTTATTTTTACTTTTCTTTAAGATGAACTCTTGAAATCGTACCAAATATACTCAATTTGAAAAAAATTAAGTTTTCACTGGAGTAGCAACTTAAGTTTTCCATTGAAGTTCTATTTCAGTAGAATAATACAATTCTATCACCATTATAATATTGAAACCACATTACATGCTCCCAAAATTTCAAGTTAGAAATGCAATTTTACCGAATAGGTTTCTGAGTTTAACATTCACATTAAATTTAATATTATTTCTTCTATTAAAACACGGTACATAGTAGTTAATTAGGAATAAAATTTCATTAGGACAGTGAATTTCATTTTAATAATTTTGCAAGGAACAAAATGTCGGGCTTGGATTCTTTTTTTGGAAAAAGTGTCTGAACGATTTGTTTTATAAGTGTAGTCTAAATCAATAGCGTTGATTCCAATTTTAAAAGCTATATATCTAACTATGTATAATATGGAGACCAAACTATTGATTGGCATAAGCTAACTGAGTTCTAAATAATGAGCAGTTCTAACTTTGAACTGAAATAATGTATCTAAAATGTTTGTCTTTCTTAACAAAACCATGAGTTTTTAAGAATTTACTTCGTATATGATCTATATGATTGATAAATGTAAAAGAATTGTCGAAGATTACATCGAGATCTTTTTTTGTGACAAAAATTTAAATGGAATATCTATAATTATATAACTAATTTTTTTTTTTTTTGCTTTTAAAAAAATGCATTACCTAACATTTCGATACTTTTAGATTATTTTTTTCAAATCAGTCAATAAAATTTGGAAGATTTTTAAGGCTTGAAGGTTTCACACAGAAGGTTTTTTTTCTCTCTCTCTCTAGAAAAATAGTTATCAAGAATCAAAACATACTTCATTAAAAAAAGCTCTACCCTGGGCCAGAGAATCAATGATTATTTTACAATTTATTGTAACTATATTAAACATAACACAACACTTAAGTGGTGGAGCAATTTTAAATCCTTTATTAAAATATGAAAACCATGGAAATCAAAAATTGAGCGCTACTTTCAAGACGTTGATATATGGTGTAAGTAAATGATTTAAATAATTAGATATAATTTATGTGTATATAGTAAATAAAATGGGGTATATTTACATGATCAATAGGCTAGTAAACCATTGTATGCGATGATCAAATATTGGATTTTCAAAGGAACAATCAATGATCCAAAGGATGAATTTTTTATTCATGAAAATAAAGACTTATTATATGGAAGAAATCAATGGCATTCACAGTTTATATTAAGGTAATCAAATAAACATATTCCATTTGATAGACTAAGTATCTCCTCTTTGATTTATATCTAATTAATATTACATGAATATTAATTTTTATTAGAAAGGAATTGATTCCAAATAAGTTTACTATTGATCAAGCTAATCTAATCGTTGACATTGGTAAATGCGTATATTTTCTAAAACAGTACTGGTCTGAAAACGAGGAGTACAAAAAAGAAATAGCAGATTTGAAACGGACTTTTGAATGTTTAGTGAGTAAGTATTTATAGAGAAATTAGATTAGCACTAAAGTCTGGTTAACATCAAATTACCCCGCTCCCCAAAAAATGCTTCAAATAAAAGTAATAGGTTTAGAATTATTTACACTAAGTTTAAGGAAAATCTTTTGAATGGGTAAATAGGCGAACCCAAAAAGAAGCAGGCTAACTCGGGAATAACAAAAAAAAAAAAAAATTCTTTGATATATTCCAACACTGCGGATGAAACCAACATGGATTTTAATTTATCATTATCAGGAAGGCTTTTTAAAAAAAAAAAAAAAAAAAAAATGAATCAAAAGATTGATAAACACAAGCAAATGAACTGCAATAAAATTTACGCTAGGCTTATAATTTCTTCATTACAAAACAGACGTTTAATTACTGATATATTATTTCTGTACAAACTTTTAACTAATTTTATAGACGTCCATATCTTATAAATGAAATTTATTTTAACGTACCTTCCATTCAGACTACAGACACAATCTATTTTCAGTCAACTTTGCACAAACCAATTATTTATATCATTCACCATTTTTAAGATTTCAAGACATGCTAATCTCTTTAGCATTGACTTATTCAATACAACAGCTAAAATGATTAGGACAATAATTGGATTATCATAACTTTATCATGATTTTATATTGTTTTGATTTAATGTTTATTCCTTCTGTTACCTGTGAAATATTTTTGGAGTATTTTTTTGGATGTAGTACTTGTTTGTAGTTTATAATCAATGTATGATGGTTGTTTTGGTTAATTGTATTTTTTTTTTATGCAATTATTTATGTTATATATCAGTGCTGTTTGTCATATAGTCATTTATAAAAGAGTTATGCTGCCCGTTTTACTGTAAATAAATAAATGGATTTCAATGGTTAATTTCATTTTATATTTTGCAGATGAAGAAATCCATTCATCAACACAAGGAGAAAATCCACTTATATCAGAGTTGAGAAAAATTCATCTAATAAATACACAATATGTGCTTAAAGTTTTAAAAAAAGATTATAATTTGTTGCATTTTTTTACAAATCTACATCATTATATATTATTAGGACAAGGAGATTTTGCAAGACGTTTCATGGAAGCAATGCAGTAATCAATTATTTAATTAAAATACATAAATAAACACAAAAAAGAAAGTAAACAATTACAAGAATATAATTTTTTTTGTTTTGTTTTAATATAATAAAATGATTGCAGACAATTGGAAGAACAGAAATTTGACAGACAAGATGTGGTTGTAGATCCATTACTTAGAAATATTTTACAAAGTATGGCTGAAGGACATAAAAAAAGTGACTGGTTAAACAATATCCATATACATATCAATAATTCAAATACATCGGAAGAAACTATTTTTGAGGCATTTTCATTACGTTATAGCATTAAAGGTCCTTTGAAAATGGTAAATAGTCAATCATAATTCATGCTAGCATAAATAAATCACAATCAATGCATATATCAAATTTTCTTAACCACAAGAAAGTAAAGTAATAAAAAATTAAATAAGGAGATATTTCTGGTATTTTCCTAGGGAATACTTAGCGGAATATTAAATTTGAATTTTATACGATTTTTTTAGTTTTTGAATAATACTGTTTATTTGCAAACACTACCAATTTCTCTTCCTAAAAATAAATTTTTAAGTGCTTAGGAATCACAAAATACATTTTTTTTCCAATCAAAACTCAATTTTGGAAAAAATAATATAAATGAAAAAAGTAAAATCTGAATTGTATAATCTCTTATAACAATATGAAAAAGTAATTAGGTCTTCTTCTGTAGCGGTCCATGAAGTTGGCAAGTAAAGAGCTTGATGAAATAATTTTTTTTTTTTAAAACGGATTTATTAATGGTATTTGAATAATAATTATGCAAGTATTGTTATGTTATTATTATTATTATTATTTTGTATGATAAATTTAAAAAATAAATTTTTGTAGCTATTATCTGGGAGTGTTGCAGTGCTTATGCAACAGCCGTCAATGTAGGCCTATTTACCACAGCCGCCGCAATGTACGGAGTGCAAGAGGTCCAGATTTTTGGGTTGCAAATTTTTAAGAATTATAATAAGTTAAAAAGTGTTTAGTTGAAACATAAACACTTTCTCTTGCTACAATTATTACAATTCTCTTATTACTTAAAATCAATTTTTATTAAACGATTAAGTTTAATAAAGATTTATTGAGAATAAAAATAAGTAAATTTTTGCATCCAGCGATTTTTGGGCTTTTTAGTTATGTTATTTACACTAACCCCTTATACCTCACACACAGATATACATCTCATACCATATACAGTGGCCCAAAGTGAAAATGATACACCAAGTAATGAAATTTTTAAATATGCAATAGAACTTTCAGAAGATGATATGTACAGAAAATACTGTCACAAATGACAAATACTACAATATTAGACAATGACAATGTTAGAATACTACTAAAAAAATAATATTAATTGGCAAAAGTATGTATTAACTAGAAGGCAAATAAATTGATTTTAACAGAAATATACTCAAAGTGAAAATGATACAGCTCCATGTTTACCATATACGAGGTGTGTAAATTAAGTAATGAGACTGATTTTTCATCTTTTTTTTTATTATAATAAAATTACAATTCAACATTGTCCCCTTCAAAGTAACTATCTTGGGAAGCCACACAACGCTGAAGAGGATTCTTCCATTCGACATATCAGTGCTGGAACTCGGATACTGGAATAGACTTCAGTTGGTCGGTTACGGCTGTTTGAATATTCTCCAATGTTCCAAAATTACGTCCCTTGAGGTGATTTTTCAATTTGGGGAACAAAAAAAAGTCACATGGACTCAAGTCGGGTGAATAAGGAGGCTGAGGAGCCACAGGAATGTTATTACTGGTCAAATACTCATTAATGTGAAAGATTTTTCGGAACCATTTTTGCACAAATTTTTCTCATCCCCAATTCATTAGTCAAAATTTGATAACGGTTGTGTGAGTCAAATTCAACTCTTCGCCGATCATTCGGACTGAAACGACGATCTGAAATAACGCACGAGATCGCGGATTCTGCCAATATTTTCGTCAGTTCTTGAAGATGAAGGCCTTCCGCTGCGAGGCTCGTCTTCAATTGATTCCCTTCCTTCTGCAAACGACTTAAACCACCTAAAAACTGTGTTCTCGACAAAACATTGTCTCCATAGGCCTGGCACAGTTTTTCAAACGTTTCCGTTGCACTGTGCCCAAGTCTGAAGCAAAACCTGATAGCACAACGTTGCTCTAATTGATGTCACTCATTTTTAAACGCACTGAAAAAAACCTTGCTTACAAAAAAAGTCACTAAGGACAGTGCAAGAACTCTAGCATTTTCAAATTTGCACTGGACGTGTATCAGATGTTTACTTGCCCTACCACGCATGCGCCGCGTCTCCAAAGTTGCCAGATCGAACACTAGAAAATCAGTCTCATTACTTAATTTACACACCTGGTACATACATACTACATTGACCTTTGTACATTTATCCTTTGGTTTGACTGTCACTTGTTTGCTTGTCACTTGTTATTGTTGACTTAGAAAGAGGTATTAAGTTATTTATAGTGAGCTCTGCTGTGCATTTCAGTGCTTTTATTTTTAAATAGGTGCACCCACAACATTAAAAGAGCGCGAGCTGATAGTTTCTCATTATCAGAAAGAGAAGTCAATATGAGAAATTGCTGAAATGATCCAGAAAAGTTATTCGACAGTGCAACACATCATTGAACGGTACAGAAGATATAATAAAACGATTTACAAAAAAACTAGAGCAAGTCCCAAAAAAATATTTACAACAAAAATCTGGGATTTTACAACAAATTAAGAAAAATCCCAGATTAAGTGCCCCGAAACTTGCTGGTGAAATTGAAAAATATTTGCATAAGAAAGTTCACCCAGAAACAGTAAGGATCGTTCTAAGAAAAAATAAATTTCATGGAAGGGTGCTAGAAAGAAAACTTTCATCAGTAAAAAAAAATTAAAAACGTCAGAGTTACATTTTGCGGAAGAATACTCAAAAAAAGATTCTACCTTCTGGAATAAGAGTTTTTTTCATCGACGAATCTAAATTTAACATCTTCGAGTCAGATGGCCGTGGTTAGTGTGGAGACAGCCAGGAGAAGGATTAAAAGAAAAGAATCTTAGGCCCATTGTAAAACGTAGAATTGGTGGGATAATGGTTTGGAGTTGTATGTCAGCAGCTGGGACAAATAATTTACATTTCATTGAAAGAATTATGAACAAGCACAAGTACAAAATTTGAGGGCACGTACGGAAAAATTAAATATTAAAGACAATTTTGTGTTTTATCAAGACAATGATCCGAAGCTCACAGCACATTAGTCCAAGAATGGTTAACATTCAATTGCCCTACCATTCTAAAAACACCAACTCAATCACCAGATCTTAACGTGATAGAGAATCTTTGGGCTAAACTAGAGACATAAATAAGGAAACACGAAATAACGAATAAAGAAACTCTTCAAAGGGTTTTGCAAGAGGAATGGGATAAAATTTCACCGGACTACATGAAAAAGCTTGTGAACTCCATCCCGAAACGTCTCCATGAAGTAATTGCTAACAAAGGCTTACCTATAAAGAAAAAAATAGTTTTATTTCGTTTTTTCATTTAGAAAAAAGAATGTGTATCATTTTCATTTTGACCTAATTTTGCCGTATATATTTTAATTTGTTGTATATGCTGATATTATAAACTTTTTTGTCCTTCTTTGGCTTATTAAAAGTAATTACAATGCTTGAGTGCATTTATGTAATTGCTACTTTCCCCTGTTTAAATAGTAAACATAAATATAAAATTGAAAGTGGTTCGTTTAAATGTATCATTTTCACTTTGAGCCACTGTAAATTGTCCACTACAAACATTTTTTTTTCGTACTGAGGGGATTTCAAAGCAGGTATTTCCTTGCTTTACAATCAAAGTTCGAAAATATGATAGGATTGCAATAATTCCTCTTAAGATCCTACAAAATATTACCAGCCATCTTTCTGCCAGCTGTTGGATCTCTCGCTGTTACCATTACTTGGGTTTGGAATCAAAAAACTCCTCCATTCCATTTCCAACTTCGGTGAAGTTATGTGGACCGAATCAAATGATAGTCGGATAGTGCTAGGTCTGAATTATAGGGTGTGTATAAAAGAAAAGTAAAATGCCATGAACTGACGGCAGGTGTATGGCCGAGGTGTGTTATCTTGCTGGAACAAAATTTGTTTGCAACTGACCAAAGCTAGATAATGCTGAGTCATTTTTGAGTAAGTTCTATCTAGTGTTGGCAATATTTCATAGAATTCCACCGGGAACGAATTCATGATGAATTATTCCTTCACAATTACCAGAATACGTTCAACATCGACTTTTTGTCAAAATACACTTTTGTATCAACCGGAAATGCCGTTTGACTGCGATCCAATCACAGACCACCTTTCTCAGTATTATGCCAGAAAAAATCCACTTCTCATCATATGTTCTACTATTCTTTTGTAGAAGCGCGTAGCAGATGGACATTTTTAAAAAAGAATTGAGGCAGAAGTTTATACGGTAAATCTCCTTTTTTTACCTTTCCCATAATATGAAGATGGCATCTAACGGTGTCTTTAGTCAGTGCCTATTCTGTAAAAAGTGCACGAATACTTATGGCTGGATTTGACTCGGCAGCTTTTCATGTAGCTTCATCAACAACACATGATGGCCGCCCTGATCCTGTCTTTCTTTTTAAGTCATATCACCACTATTAAATTTTTCAAACCAAAGTCGAGCAGTAAGCTGATCAAACACATCTTCCCCTTCATTCAATAGAGCACGCGTCGCTTCTGCAGTTGTACACTTTTTTTTCAAAAGTGACCTAAAATTATTAATATGTCGTAAGAAAGATTTATGATTTTTAGAAAAGCTGGACTATTTGAAGGGGTCATAAATATTAATAGAAACACAGTACAGAAATTAAAGATTACTATAATATCATGATTGTAAACATCAGACGTTTGTGGGAGATTTTTACAATGCTAGCACCAACCTTCATGAAGAATGGGCTCAGGGCGCCCCCTCTCCTTATAAGACTGTAGTGTTAAAACGAATTTTGACATGAAAACTTGAATTCCCATAAAGTCCATAATAAAGCTATTAATAACTTAAATAAACCTATCATTGTTCTTCATTTTAGATTTTTCAAGCATATGAAAAAGATTATCATCTATTATTTATATTTCTCTGGAAGAAAACATATATACAGTATAAATTGAGTTCCATAGCACGTGATTTATATTATCTGAAAAAATACGAAGATTGTAGATCTGGTAATTTACAATTGTAATTGTAATGAAAATAACCATCTTAAGTCAGAATAATGATTTATTTTTGTTTTGAAATGGTTTCATCATTTTTGTTTTGTTTTAATATTTCTTTCTCTTACTGCTGTAAGAGGTAATATTGCAATCGTATTAGAGATTTTTCTAAATTGAGTTTTCACTAGAAATATATGTATTATGGTGGGTGCCCTGAGTCCAAAAAAATGTTTTTTTTAGGAAATAGTCTGGCGTGTGTACGTAGTCTGCATAACTCAAAAACGGAAAATTGAAAAAAAAACAAAAACTGAAACTTAATATTCCTTTTTTAATACAATAAGGTGCGCTATAATAAGGTTTTGATCAAAATTGATAGACCGGAAGTACTATTTTACTGAATAGAATTTTCAGATTTTCTCGAAAACAGCTCCAAAAATTTTGCTGTAAATTTTGTATAAGACTCGAAAAGAGCTTGTTTAGTCGTCGTGTGTGTTAGCACGCCCAGCACCTCTTCAATGCGCGCGCGCTTCCGCCCGTGCGTGCGAGCGCCTCCCTAATCACCCTAATCCTTACATCCTTTTTGCCTGCTCTCCCCCTTCTTTTTTTTTATGGTACTTTGAGGGTTAGATTTCCCGCCTCACCCCACAACATCTTCACCTCGCCTTTTCTCCCCTCTCCCATGCCTTTTCCTATTTCATCATCTTAACTTATAGTTTCCCCTCCTACTTCCGACCGACTTGTCCAACGCCCGCCTTCTCTCTCATTCTTTTCTGGTTACTCTTCCAAGTAAGTTACTATGCGTATCGCTTTCGCCTTGTTTCTATAAACTTTCTACGCGCCTATTTCGCCCTAAAGTGTTCGCCACCAGCAAGTGGATTCCTCGACGCGCCTACATCTCGTCGCTGGAGCTGCCACCTCGACGCTACGTCATCCACTTATCCGCATCCTGATTTTCTCGCCATCACTACGCCCTTGTACTTCTACACATACACAACACACACGTCATATCTCCCTTCATCATTCACTTATCGCCTTTACCTTCGCTATATACGAACTTCACTCACCGCTATCCCAAAGTTTTACCTTTTTTCATTTGCATTCCTTTTTTTTTTATTTATTTATTCTCCTTTTTTTATTTTCTTATTGGCGTACGTTCGCTACCGCGCCTTGGGCACAACTTTTATTTGTAACATTTTTCCAGGAAAATTCATTTAAGGGGGCGGTTCTAGGAGAATGGTGGACGTTATGATTTTCTCTGAAGTTTCATGTCAATATATTATACGACGATTCTATCGTTTATATAAATAATAATACAAACAATGTTGACATCATTCCGAGAATGATTTACCCGAAATTAAACTCTTTTTCGGCCTTTTTTTTTTTTTTGAGAATTGTATGTATATTTTCATTTATATGAAAAACCTATTTAGTGAATAATATCTAATAAAAAAAAAAAATAGATAATTCAGAACTTGGTAGATTGCAGAAAAGTTGTGTGAGTGTTAACTATGAAATTTACTTTTCTCTTACACCTGATAAGATAAAATATCGCAATCGTGTCTATTTTTTGAAATTTTGAGGCCCCTTGAGTATGTATTGTGTGTGTGAATAGAAAATATCTCAAAAACGAAAAAATCCATGAAGGTCAAACTTGGTATTCTGTTTAAGAACTATCATCGCATCTTACACAAAGGTTTCGGGCAAAATCTATCAATCGGAAGTGGTATCTTACGAGATGTTTTTTCAATTTTTTACGATTTTCTTACATACATAAAAATTCCTATTTTTCTTAATTATTATTGTCTGTGGGGAGAAACTGAGCCCTATTCTATCCAAAGAAACCGTTCTGGGCTCATATAGCTACCAAAGAGCACTGCCAGCCTTCAGACAAGTGTTCTCTTGTTTCAGACAACACTGTCCATCACCGGATAGTGAGCTGTAAGAGGCTTCTAGGAAGAAAAAAAATCTAAGGGCAGCAGCTGGACTCGAACCCGGGAACTCCGCGTTGCTAGTCCAGCACGCTACCAACTGAGCTAATCCCTTCCCTATAAATAAATACCTATCACTTTTATTTGAAACATTTTCCTGGGACGAAATAGGTTTTTTGAGTTTTCTATAGAAATTTCTTATAAAAGTATTGCAATGATTTTCTTTAAACTGGAATACAAACTGCACACATACATATATATATAAACCTATCACTTTTATTTGTAATATATTTTCGATTAAATTGATTTTTAATGGTTCTGCGGAATTTCAAATTGGTTCAATGTTATTGACGCTCTACACTGTGACCTATGTGGCTATTACCTGCCAGGGTATTTAGTTGTTCCCCACCATCTTTGGGAGCCATGTTAGGAGCAAAATTTGATTTTTTAGCAGCATTATCAGCAGTAAGAGAAAGTCTTGTCAGTTTCACATCAGATTAATTAGTTTAAAGTAATAAATGTTTGATTAAAATTAAGATTATAAATGAAATTTATGGTGTTTATTAGTATAATTTTATTAATAATTATCAGTTATTTTGTCGTGGATTTGGGTTGGTTTTTCCAAGTTACGATTGGGCTACTTTATTTCAATTATAACCCTTGGTTTGAAAGAGAGCCAGTTGCTGTTCTTCTTTGTGTAATCACCTCATGAGGGAGGACATATTCCACTTTTTGTGGGTTTGCTCGATACTTTCTGAATTCAGATATTCCTATTTAGGTGATTATCAAAGAATCAACTGGTTCATCTTCTTAATGGGCACAATTTTATAAGCCTCATTAAATTTGCACAGTAATCTTTGGATTTATTGCCACAATTTAGTCAAAGAATTTAACTTTACTTAGTATCCATACTTTTCGTATGCAGTTTAAATTAAAAGTTCCACTTTTTATTAATCAACTAATATGATTAGCCCTGTTTCTATTGTTTATTAAATGATTTCTATTTTTCATTTTGTTTTTAATTACAATCATTAGTTATGTACATTTTTTGAATTATTACAAAATAATATAGATATTTTCATAACACTATTCCTTTCTTTTTTCTGATAATTTTTGAGCGATTAATCCTTTTTGTTTGTCAATCTCTGGCAGACGGTTTTATTATGCCATAGAATGTCAAGAATATATTTTGGTATTTATTTTGTCATTGTGAACTAAAGCAAGACTATTTTTTGTATCCATTTTCATTATCAATACGTTTTTAAATGTTGAAGGAGCACGGAATAAATACCAATTTGTTTATAAGACAAATAGAACACTCAAATACATCTAATATGGAATCATTAATAAGTTCATGATTAATTTTGTTTTAAGTGTAAAAACATAAGCAAGGGTGGCGGGAGCAAACAAAGCACTTGGCCTAATCTATTCTCTAGCAACAAAACTAATGGTTCATTTTTTTCTTCTTTTTAAGGTTTCAATCTAATTACTAAAGAATTATACTTTCTTAAATACCAACTGACTAATTTTATGTTTCATCTGGAATATTATATTGTACACGAAGTTATTGAGAAAGAATGGTATTATTTTTTATATTCTTTCAAATATTGTACATCAATTGATGATGTAATTAAAGCGCATGAAAAAATGTTGACTCGTATTTTCATGGGGACATTAATGGACACTCAATATAAGGTAAACAAAAAAAAAAAACAAATCATTCCCATGATTATTGTAAAATTAACTTATAAAATATCCGGCTAGAAAATAGACTTCATGTTCATATAGACGGCATTTTTTTGTGTGCATCCTTTCTGAATCGTTTTAACTGTTGTAAAAACAAAACTAAAAAACAAAAAAAATGTAATATTACCGAGGGTTAATTCCTTTTGCAACTCTTATTCACGTGTCACACTTGCTTGAACTCGAGTGTAAGCAAAAAATTCCTCTTATCAAATCAATAACTACTGTAAAACAATTCTATAACCATGTTTGGCATTCAAGGTGCTTACTTTCAATAAATTTAGATGTGAAAAAAAAATTCTTTAGAATTTTAAGAAATACACTAAATATGTATTTTCAAGTCGGATATTTTAAATGAATATCCAACCTCTTATACATAATAAAGAACTTTATATATATGCGTCAAATTTTTTTCAATTTTCCTCATATTTTAAAATTAAAAAAAATTTTTTTTTTTTTTTTACTTGTTAAAATATTTTTAGAATAAAATCAAATAAAATGACGTTAATAAAAATAGATGTTGGTACCAGGCCAACACAAAATACATCAAAATTGTTTATATTTTATTTTAAAACGGTGTAATTATAAAATTAAAAATATCCAATAGGCGAATTTAAAATCCACTGTTTATAAACATTTCTTGTTTTCTACTTTGGATTCCTTATCGAAAGGATAAACGGAATTAACTCAGCAGTAGCGTGCTGAACTCATACCAAGCAACACTGACATCCCAGGGTGCTGCTTTTTGATTTTCTCTTCCTAGGACTCTACAGCTCCGTGTCTAGTGATGGACAGTACAGGCTGCAACGAGAGAACACCATCCGGTGGCGGCAGCCACTGTAGCAAAATTGACGGAGCCATGCAAATCACTGAATTTCAAACTAATTATTTTAGATTAATTGTACTGTAAATCAATCTAAAATAAAAGGCTTTTATTATTATAATTATTATTATTATCATCAAAATTAGATATGTAATGTTGAATGATTTTTTTATAAATACACATGAATATACATTCACATGAATGAGATACAGATCAATCTCATTTATAATAAAAAATCCGCAAAAAGAGTTCTGGCCATCACTCAGGATCAGAAGTCTGACATGAAAATGTAAAAAAAACTTTAAAAATCTAACAGACTTGAAACGAAAATGATTAAATAATTTTGTAAATTTTTTTTTTTTTTGCTTACAGAAACTTAATATTCAAATAAAAGTAATATTTGATCTTATAGAAGAATTTCATAGATTGGTAAATAATGTTTTACTTTTCGAACAAAAAGAAAATATAAATATTGCTAATAAATTTAAATTGAGAGCTAAAATAAATGTATTATCTACAAATTATATGGTAATAGAATATTGCACAAAGGTATACATTTATTTACACAAATATAATTTATTTTATTATTCTAATATTTACAAAAAATAAATTTCAGAAATCTGTGAAAAGTTTTAAAAGATTGTTAAAAACATGCCATCATATTGATAGCTTAAGTGCTGTTTATGATAGAATAGACTTTAATAAATTTTACACCATTTCAAAATAAAGGTTTTTTTTTTGGATGTAATGAGTAAAATGTATATGGTGAAATAAAACTGTATCAGTTTGTACAAAAATTAATTGGTTTTGTCTAAGATAGATTTATACAAATGTAATTGTATAATAATCGTGATTAATGGTTGGGGGGTAGGGATAACCTAGTGTGAAATATAAAAGTATTTGTTGACCGTTGATGAATTATGTTATGAAGAAATTTGGTGAGGATCGATCCAGAAAGAAACATTTAATTATGCCAAAGTTTTGACAGAGTTTCCTGTCTTTTACAACGCTAATTAATGTATAGATAGTCGTGAAGATTCTGTATCAAGAGCTATTTTATGCTATGGCGGTCAGATATATGGGGTAGAAATGCTTATCTAGAAGTAGAAAAACTGCTTAGATTTTTTATTAAAAAAATATTACAGTTACCTCAGTACACGCCGACATATTATATTTTACATCTTAAAACTAATATTTGGCCCTTGTACCTGCTGTATACTTTAATAAATTGCATCAGGATTATATTGTTAAAACTTTAAATCTGCCAGAAAATAGACTTCCTAAATTATTTGGCATGTAAAACAATTGAGTCGAAAACGCATTGGTTTAAAGATGTGGCAGAAATTTTGGCAAAATATAGCATTAATATTGTTTTGGATTGTGAAGATACAAGTATCTTAGAATGTCAGTTAAGAAAAATGAGAGATGAAATTTCAATGCAAACAAATAAAGAGTTTATTACAGCTCCAAGAAATTCAAAAAGATTTTTACTGTATAAAGATTTAAGTTATGATCAAAGTTATAGATACTGATATGCCTTTAAATGTTGCAATTTGGATCATTAAAATAAGTGATGAATAATTTGTAAATTTGAATGGCAAACCTTTCAGAAAAGTAAACTCCACATGTCCTCTATGTTGGATATGTGAGAATGAGGATGTTTACCATTTTGTAGCTATCTGTACAAAGTTAAACAATATTAGAATTAAGTGGTTAAAACAAATATATTTACAAGATAATGGAGTTCATTAATTGCGTTAATGGACATAACTGGTCGAGGCTTATAGTTTATTGTAAAGAGGCATGGTTGTATAGAGAAAAGTGGTTAGGAGCATAATGGTATATTTTGTGACATGATACTAGTTCTAAATAGATGTGGTTTATTTATGTACTAATGGTTTATATATATATAGAAAAAAAATAAAATTAGTTGGTGTAGTTTTTGTTCATGTTGAGAAAGTTTGTATTATTTTAAGTTGTTTTTAATGTGATTATGAATTGTTTTGGTTTCATCGTTATAATTAAAAAAAATATATATCTTTTATTACTTCCTCTGTTTATATCTCTGCGTTCGTTCAAAAGTTGAATAATTTTCTTTGAACTCCTCGAACGGTCTTTAGACCATGTAGTATTTATTATCTTTTTTGTTAAATCCAAGATTATTTATTTTATTACATTTTGTAAATAGTTTTGAATTAAAGACAGTTATTATTGTTATTATAGTCGTGAACATGTGGAAAAAGTATTTTTAAACACATTTGTTCCATCGCAGAAACATAAAAAAGGAAAATTAAAAGTCACTTGTTTCCTGTCTTAAATCATCTACAGACAAAAAAAAAATGAATAAAAAGAGCTTTGTTAAAGACAGAAAGCACTGTCGAAACGTTGACATTATTGATTGTTTCTTTTTTGACCACAATTTCACAGAAATGTCATCCCACAATTTCACTGCATTTCACAACTTAATGAAAAAAAATTTACTTCAAAACTTTCAATAACAAAAACCTAATAAATATTAGAGCTTTCAGAACAATGCAAATTATTAGAAACGCACAGCAGTTGGAATCTTCTCATCATATCTCTCTAGGAAATCATCGAAAGTGATTTTGTTAGAAAAAAAAAAAAAAAATCTGGTGTGAAACACACACACAGCCTTCTCTTACTCCAGTTCTAAAAATTATATCTGACAAATTTTATAGTTTGTGTACCAAATTTAATGAAATTCGACGAAAACTGAAAAAACTGTACAGTAAAAGCGCACTTCCGATTTACTAATTTTTTGAAACTCAGAATTTTGGCCATCCATTTATTTCTAATAATTTTGTAATCAATTATGAGAGCACTTTGGAGAAAAATATAAACCCCCCACCCCTTCCCTAAAAAGGCCCTTAAATGAATTTTCCCAGAGAAAAGTTTTAAATAAAAGTTATAGATCTTTGTATGTTTAGTTTATATACAAAGTTTCAAGAAAATCGTCGGAGCAATTTTAGAGAAAATCGCGAAAAAATGAAAAATCCATTTAATAAATTGGTAAAGTAAACGCACTTCCGGTTATCCGATGTTTTTTAAACTCAGAATTTCAACAACACATTTAATTCTAATTAACATTATTTGGATGATAGAATTGTCTAATAAACTGAAATAGCACTTTAGATGAAAACCTAACCTCACCCCTCCCACTTAAGTGTTCTCAAATGAATTTTCCCAGACAAATGTTTCAAATAAAAGTTGTAGCTGTTAGTATATGTAGTTGACATTCCAAATTTGAAGAAAATCGCGGAGCCGTTTTTGAGAAAATTGTAAAAAAGTAAAAAAACATGTAGTAAAGTGGTACTTCCGGTTGAGGAATTTTGACAGATAACGTAGGGTCAGATCCCATGGTGATAACTAAACGGAATGTCACGTTTGAACTTTCTACGATTTTTCGTTTTTTAGCTATGCTGTTCACATACATACATGCACACACAGAGACCATTTACTAAAAAACACTTTTTTGGACTCAGGGGACCTCAAAACGGATATTCCGGTGAAAACTCGATATCGAAAATTTGACACAATTACAATACTTCCTCTTACTAGGTGTAAGAGAAAGTAAAAATTATTAAAATGGAAAATAGGATATAATTCACTTATTTATATAAATGTATATTGATGAGTGAATGGTCAGAAAGAATAAATTTTTATTTTCAAAGACATTATGAAAATTACGAAAAGATATTAGTTAAAATAATATCTCACTTCTTCTTTCTCTTTTTCTAAGACCATAAAAATTATTGATTTTAGTAACGTGTGTTACCTTCCCTGGCTCTGATTACAGCTTCTAACCGTTGTCTCATCCCTCTAATAAGATTTTCTGGAAAATCTTGAGGGGATATTCTCTCCTTCATCCATTGATGCTCTTTCCAAGTCACCAAGGTTCTCCGGACATGGAACATGTCTTCAAATAGGTTGTTTTAGATGGTCCCAGATATGTTCTATTGAATTTTAATCTGGACTTCTTGCTGGCTAGTTCAAGTTCCTAATCTCCACTTTGAAGAGATAACTATCCCTGATCCATGCTCTATGCAGCCCTGTATTTTCTGCAAGAAGACAAAGCTTTCCCCAATATAAGGAGCAAAAAGTATAACATAATCTTGCTGTACCAGACCTCCAAAGAAATCCCTCCTCAGAAAATGACTAGACCCTTTTTGGAATGCAAGACGAGGGACAATATTGCAAATCGTAAATCTTTCTCCTAAGCGCTGAGAAAAAAAATAACACGGCCAATCTTCAATAATCCAACCTGTGGCAAAACAAAGCCGGGCGGTTTGGTGCTCTCTGGTGAGAACAGATCCATGGACTGGTCTTCTGTTAGCTATTTCTGCTTCCTTAATATTCTTCTTACGGTAGAACCAGAAATTGATACTCTCTCGCCCTTTGAATTAAATACTGAAACTCAGTACAGATAATTTGCCTTAATCTTAGGCTTGTAATCTCAAATAACGATGGTCTTGTTCTGATGTAAACCTAGGGTGCCCATGTTCAGGTATTCTCGTGGGCGAGCCAATATCCATGCATCGTCTCAGAGTTCTTCCGATGGTAGTATTCCCAACATTCAGGCCAGTTCACACTGAATGTGCCTCTCCTCAAGCAAAGTAACCTCTCTGACGGCCACATACTCACTTAGATTCCGAACAGGATTCATTTCGTTACTTAAAAAGACTTTAAAACAATAAAAGAAAACAAAAAAATTGAATAAGAATGAAGATTCACTTTGCAGAGAGGAGATTGGTGCAGTAAAAGAGACTAAAGATAATAAAAAGAGTTTTTGGGAAAGGAATTACACATAAATCCTTTCAAATATAAGAATATTACTTTTATAAGCTAAAATGTTTAATTTTAAATATCATTTTTATTAAAAATAAAACAAGATGGTGGCGCTAATTTTGAACAGGAGTATAATATCAAACTAGAATAATACTATTAACATAGTAATTAGCGACAGTTGCACAATTATTTCTCAATTTTTAACCAAAATTTACAATTATTTTTAGCATTTCTTCAATCGGCTGACATTATGATTTTTTGATGGGAACATATTTGTTTTACAAAAAATTCCATTCTTTAACAGGTTTTTTAAAAATTTTATTTAATGAAATAATGATTTATGTTCGCACTCACCTTTAAAAAATAGCTTTCTTATTTAGCAAAAGATCTTGTGAAAAATTACTGCACCTGAAGATAAATCGAAAAGATAAGTTTAACAAAATCCTCGAAGGCCCAATTTAAATGTATTATAAATATTAAGATACTAGAATATATGGAAAAGTCTATTATGTTAATTACAAAATATTTACTTCACTATTGAGAGGAACAGTTGGAAGAATGTAACCAGCTTTGATGAAACTATCTTGAATTTCATTCTTTAACAAATTATTAAGACATTAAAGTTTTTATAAAATATTATAAAAATTGTTTAAACAAAAAAATGTAATTAGCAATAGTTTGTACAAGATATTCTCAATTTTAACTTAAATTTATCATCATTTCAGCAAATACTAATATTATCTACCTAAAAAACAACCTACCTTATACGTACTAAATAAATTAATATGAGCTCTTGAAACCCAATTATATATGTCCAATTCACTAGGCGATCTATTTGATCCATTAACAGAACTCCAACAATTGTCATGATTCCATTTTGACCATTGAATGTCTATTTCAGTCTAAAATAAAAAAAAAATTATGGATGTCTACTTTGATTACAAAATATTACAATATACTGAGCACCATATAAGAATTAAACCAAAACAACTAACACAATCTGTTCATGGTATGGATGAGTTTCTCTTAAAAGGATACAATGACATCTGATTTATTGGTTTTCCTATTTTCTTTTAGTTCTATTAAGAAGGAAGTATTGCGAACGCGTCAATTTTTTAAAATTGTATTTTTGCACGAAATCCATAATTTGAGGTCCCCTGAGTCCGAAAGAATAGTTTTTGGAAACTGGCTGTGTGTGTGTGTGTGTGTGTGTGTGTGTGTGTGTGTGTGTGGTAGGCTGTCTATCTTTATATGTGTGTGATTAGCATAACTGAAAAATGAAAGTCAGAGGGAATGTTCAAACTTGATATTTCGTTTAAGTTCGATCATAGGACTTGACATCACAAATTTGGTCAAAATGGGTCAACCTGTAATACCATTTAACAAAATGGATTTTCAATTTTTTTTTTGCTTTTCTCAAAAATGGTTCCAACCATTTTCTCTAAACTTGGAACACAAACATACATATAAAGAGCTATCCATTTTATTTGAAATTTTTTTCCATGAAAGTTCATTTTACAGAGATTTCCTGAAGAGAAGTGGGATTATGTTTTTCTCTAAATTGTAATGTTAGTTTACAATATGATTCTATCATCTATATTATATTAATTTAAACTGAAAATAAATTCCGTGTCTGAACAAAATTGGTTGACGGAAAAGTGCGATTTTACTTAACATTTTTTTTTCAGTTTTCGCGATTTTCTCCATGAAAGCCAAGGGGTTTAACTTAGTATACAAACTATACATATAAAGAGACTTAAGTTTAGAGGGAAAAATGAAGTTTATACTTTCCTCTAAAAAAGTTTTTTTTTTTTTTAATTAATTTAAAATTCTCTCATTGACATAAAAACTGAAGATAACTAAACATTTAGTAAATGTTATAAACTTGAAAAAAAAGAAAAAAAGTTCAATAATAACTATAAAGTGAAAATTGTGTGTGTGCTTCATTCATAACAGATTTTTTTTTTTTATCGAATTCTCAATCATATTTTGGATCCAATAATCGTTTAAAAATATGTAGCAGTCAAATCTTGATAGTCGTTCAGTTATCATGAGGGGTTTTATAAGTGATATTTTCATCAGAGACATTTTCCGTGATAGCCTGCTTCTTTTTGTGGTCATCGACCGGGTTCGCCCCTCTTCTATTATGTCCGCGAAGATATATAATAAAATTCCAAATGAATTAAGGCAGTTTGGATTACCTCCAATTTAAAAAAATGATGAACCACGTCTTAATAAAGAAATGTTTATCATAAAAGAGTTTATGGAACAGAACTGGACGGTAGAAGATTTTAAAATAAACTAAATTAAAAGTAAAGTATACTTTTGTTTGTTGTTATTGGGTGTAAAGTTCATTGCCAGTGATCACAGCTGTACATTTTTGTAAGTGAATAAGTTTTATTGACGAGCCTATTATATTGTAAGTGATGTATAGAGGCAAATAAAATATATCATATCATCTTCAGGATGCGTTCATCACTGTGATAACACAGTCTTGCATAGAATGAGTGTGTAAACTGAATTTGCTCTGTGCAAGTCTGTATTATCACACTGTGTGAGAAACGCATCCTGAAGGTGGGCGAAAGCCCGAAACCGGTCGATGACCACAAAAAAGAAGCAGGCTATCACGGAAAATGTCTCTGATGCTTTCCTGCTCTGCGGAACCAACCAACAATAAGTGATATTTTCACCCAAAAAAACTGATACAGCGCTCTAGTTAATAATATACAGACCCTCATATGAGATTATACAATGCATTATTGGAAAATGTCTAACTGATAAAGTAAGGATTAAATACTACATATAAATAAAAAATTTACCCTAAATTATATTAAATATTAAACTGATTTATTTCAAATTTTTATAAAACTGAATACTAATTTTATAATAAATGATTTATGCTAAGTTTTATCTAAGAAAATAAAATTCAAATTAGTTTCAGTTCTTGTTTTATAAAGATTTTTATATTATACAAAAAATAAAATATGAAATTTTGATTTTTTTACAAAGAAAGATACTTTTCAACACATACCTTAAACTGTTGAGATAAACTAAAACATATCGGTTGTAATTTAGAATTGCATCCTTCTGGTATTAGCATAATTTCAATTTGTTTTTCTTGTAGATCTTGTTTATAAAATTCTTTAAGAAATTTATGTGGTTCAAAATCATCGCAAATTATTATTGTTGGACAATTAATATTCCTGAAGTTAGAAAAGAAAATGTATTGAAATAAACAGATTTGAAATTGTTATAAACCATTTCAGCAATATGAAATGTATATTGTTTTTCTTTGAAATTTTTAATTTTAAATATTAAAATAATTTAATCAGGCATATGTTCAAGAACCTTGTAATAATTATAAAAACCAATATGGAAATCTGGAAATGATTACAATTTTTTTCTAAATTCATGCCAATTTTTATTATTATTACATACTAATTTCAAAATATATGGATAGAATATATTTAGAGAAAATGCAATTAGGAATACAAATATTTATGCATCTTTAATCCGTAATACATATGAGAGAAATATAGCCAATAATCTAACTGCAAGATTAATACTAATAATAATCAAACTAATATTAATAACTAGCTAAACCCTGCCACGCTTAGCTATGGCTCAGTCTGATTTTAATTATTAGGAAAGTAAATAGAAGTATTATAGTTAACATAGATTCAGCAAGAAAACACATCATTCAATTTAATACCCTACTTTGTGTTGCTGTGAACTGGAAAGGAAAGATAGAAAAAATGTTTTTAACTGAAAGTCTTTTTTTATTGTAAAGGTAGGGAATGGACTAGATTTTTTTGTCCGTTTTCTGCATAAACATAAAGATCGTTAGTTTACCGACTCTGGAGCATGTGTCATTAGGGAGAAGCCTATGAGAGAAGCATTCGTTTTCTAAATTCAAACCGCACACTTGCAAAGATTGTCCTTGCACTTTATTGATAGTCATAACGAACGCATGGCCTATTGAAAATTGAAGTCATATCTGTCGCAAGGAGTGGTATTCGTGGAAGTAGTATGTCTTCACCTTTATGAGGTCCAATGAGAATTGTTGCTTCAATTAGATTATTCATCAATTTTTAACTAATAATCGTGTATTTTTTAACTAATTATGGCTGATTGATGTTTCGGAGTATATAATTGGCACTCCAATTTTCAAATTTAGAATGTGAGGTGGTAATCCGGGAACATCGAGTGAATTAAGAAATTCCGATGGAAAATTCACTACTTCACTCTGGTCCCTCACGGAGTCAATGGATTTGTGTGTCACTGTTTCACCTGCGATTCTGTTTAGAATGGTATTGTTCATATCGAGTACGTCGTCATTTCTAGCCGCTAGAATGGCTCTTCCGCTTAACCATGTGTGATTTTGATAATTTGTTTCGATGCTTTGTATAACTTGTCTATTAATTCTTCTTTTGAATGTACAATGTTGCAGAAATTAGATGGGAAGGTGATTTTTCCTGTTGCTGGATTTCTAGATGCAGGACCGTTACCGACGTAGAGTAATCGTCTTGAAAATGTGGCAGCTGTTCGATCGTTTTGAAGTTGAACTCTCATATTCGTTGTTAAATGATTTTTTTTTTACTGTGTTCCAAAGAGTTGAATATTTCAAGCAGGCATACAATTCATCAGCTGGTATTGAACAAGGTATCACTGGAAGCGTTTGCCTGAAGTCACCGGATGTTACACCAAGCTCCACCAAATGGAGCCTGATTATTTCGCAAATCTTTCAATGTATGTCTAATGCTTCCAATGACTTCTTGTGAGCCACTCATTCCAAACAATGATTTTGCACGCCCGAAGAACCGTTTCCGTGGGAACTTCGGAATAGAGGTACTTATAAGGAGTTGAGAAAGAGGTTCGGAGAGCGCGCCACTATCGCAACGCGTCTGCCTATTTCTGCCAAACTCGCAAAACGCTCGGAATTTCCCGTTTCCGTGGAAACTTCGGAATAAAAAGTATATATAAACACTCTTATATAATAGAAATGCAGCGTTGTGTAAAAATTTCAAGTCAATCCATCGACTACTTTTCGAGTTTTGCGGCACAAACATACGGATGCTGAATTTTTATATACATAGATAGTGCTTCCATATTTATTTTAGTAAACTTAGAAACACAGAAAGCAATTAGTGAAATGAATAAATGTTTTGTCAAAACCACGATTCGCGCCTTCGCTATTAATTATTGTAGCAGTAGTAGTAGTAGTACCCCACTTTTTTTTCAGCGTGGTAATACCATAAATACAAATCCAGAACGTTCAAGGATTTCGAACTCTGATTTTCTCGCACCAAAGGCGAATGCAACTAGATTAAAAATGAGGACAAGGATTCTTCTGTAGACTAAGAGAATTTGAGTTTTCCCAATAAAAATTGGAGATATGGGAAAAGGAAACATATTATTGCTTTTATTATAATTAATATCAGTCTTTCCAAGAAAAAAAAGCAAGAAATTCAGTTTTCATTTCTGGAAAGTACTTCAAAAATATATTGATAAAAATAAAAAAACAGTAGAATGAAAATATATACTTGAACATTTTTGAGAACCAACTAGAAATTGTACTTTCATCATTGACAGCATTTAATTGTGCTAGCACAAATATAGACTGATCTTGCAACGGAACGTTTTCTAAAGGGCTCTGAAATAATAATATATTATTAGAAAATAATATATTTACATTAATATATAAATATTATATACGAGAAATACTTCAGGTATAATAAAATTGAATGCAGCTGTTAAATTACAGGTTTTTAATTTATTGTACAATATTATACCTTTTTACAATTCATTAGAAACTTATGCGACAATACAAAAACGAAGGTGAGATAATTTTATTAATTAAAAATGTATGTCCAATATTCCTTTTTTTGTTAAGATTATTGGGCAAGACTTACTTTAAGTAGTAAAGTTGTGGGCAGCAATGTACCATCAGAAGAACATGCTATAATTACTGAAGCATGACAATTTTCAAAACCAGATTTTCTGATTAGAGACTTTGATATTTGTGATCCTAAAAGAAAAAAGAAAAAAACCTCGTTGCAGAATTTACATAAATTAATTTAAACAGAAATATATTTTCTCTTTATTAACAGTATCTATATTACCAGTAGAAGTGAAGTTAAGTGGTATTTCATCAATTGCAATTAAACTAAAGGGTTGTAGATTTTTATTACTAGCTAAAATCGTAAAATCATCTCGAAATTTATTTATCTTATTTCCTAATGTTTCAGGTAACTCTGTGTTAATATCAGGAACTTTTTGCAACAATGATGAATATCTCTTTGAAAATCTAATGGCCCAGCTGGTTGAAGGCTAAAAAAAGCAATTTTTTTTTCCATTCTTAGCTGAATTGAATAAAAATTAATAAAAAATATTTAAGGGAGATAACATAAAGATACTGATCTATTATCATTAAATATAAATCAGTGGAATAAACGTAAAGTTTACTAATACTAACAACAACAAGCAGTTTACTATCTAATGTCGGGAGCATTTAAGAGCGCTCCGACTGCTGCGATAGAGGTGCGGCTGGGGCTGACACCGCTGCACCTTGTGATGCAAGCGGAGACAAGGGCCAGTGCACACAGATTATGCAGCAATGGTCTTTGGAGACAGAGAGGCTTCTCAGCCAAACATTTGGACATATTGCTAAAGGTCAACCCGGGCCCGGTGTTAAGCATGGTCCAAGATAGCACTTGTCCAATATATAACTTCGAGGTTCCATTTCGGGTGTTCCTAGGTTCTAGGGCGGAATAGTCCAAGGGGTGGGAAAAACGCTACCGGACAGGACCTCTGGGGTTCAGAGATGGTTTTAAGATGGACTGCAGAACTGGAGCTGGAGTGTGTGGGGTAAGTCCGCAGGTACTTATTGAGAGGCCGCTGGGCAGATACTCCACAATATTCCAGCTCAGGTGTTTGCCATCAAGGTCTGTGCCGAGAAGGGCAAAGTTATACTCATTTTCTCGGCAGTCAGGCTGCACTGAAAGTCCTAGAGGCTTACAGAACCACCTCATCCCTAGTTAAGGAATGTCGAGACCCTCCAGGCACAACAAGGTACAACTGATATGGGTGCCTGGACGTGCAGGGATTGAGGGTAATGAGACAGCTGATCAACTAGTCAGAAACGAGGCAAATACTCCGTTCAATAGTCCAGAGCCTGTCCTGGGGATAACCGGTGCAGTGGTCCGTGCAGCGATCGGAGATTGGCTTCGAAGCATTGGGAGCCCCGGTGCCATACACAGCAAAAGGATGATGCCAGGACTGTGTAAAAGAAGGAACAATATGATCTTTAGCCTGGTAGGAACCAGATTTCTCTGGTGACGGGTCATGGTAGGTTCAGGAAGCATCTGCACAAGGTAGGGCTAATAAGCACGGAACCCTTGTGCAGACTATCTCAGGAGAAGGAGGAGTCGGTCCCCCACCCGTCTTTGATTGCGTTGCAATAACTAAATTGCGGTATGAAACCTTTGGTACGTTGCGGCCTGAGGAGATAGCAACGCAAAATGAACAGGTGGTGAAAGCCCTTAAACTCCTTAGGAGGGGAGAGGGTTCACTACTAGAAATTACCGGATATGGCACAAGCCTTTGTTGGCTGCAGTGCTAGGGTATAGCCCAACAAAGTTGTTGTTAATAATAATAATCCCTCTCCCAACGGCAGATGGTGGTGCGGGGATCGTGAGCATAATAAATCTGCACAATAGTCAAATATGCTCACTGAGAAGATATTTCTTTGATAGATGCGATGATTCATATCTTCATAGAGTTGTTTGCGGTTTGGATTTGCAATGGACGCCACTAAATCTGAGTAACCGATCGCCTCAAGAGAACGAAAAGATCAAGGATGTGCCAGAAACGGTAAGAACATGGAAAGCCAAACCATTGCACGGGGAAGTTTGCATATAACCTTGAACGGCCGAATGTTGACAAATCAGCGTCGAACGCATGGCTTAGGAACGGCGAACTTTTCCCGAAAACAGTGGGGTTCATGATGGCCATTCAAGACCAGGTCATGGGCACCAAATATTATAAAAGGCATATTAATAAGGACGCTGCAGTGAGATGATATCTGCAGACGGTGCCGCGAAAAACCTGAAACTATTCACCACGTTATTGGTGAATGTCCGGTTTTGGCCCCCCAATGAATACACTAAGCGTCACAGCAATGTCGCTAGAATTGTTCATCGAGAACTGGCGGTTAGATGTGGTTTCTTAGAAGCCATGGCTGTATATTCCATCCCCAGTGCTGGAGGACAGTAGATAACGCCTATATTATGACAGATTGTTATAACTGACAGGAATGTTAATCATAATAGGCCAGATATCATCCTTGAAGACAAATTAAGGAAGGATGTAAAATTAATAGACATCGCTGTGCCCAACACACATAATTTAAGTAAAACTGTCGAGGAGAAGCAAATAAAATATGTCGAGCTTGGGGAAGAAATTACAAGAATATGGAGGGCAGAGAGAGTCGCGGTTGTTCCTCTTGTCATTTCCATGACTGGAGTTGTCTCCAAATGCCTATATGATGGTATCACGCTTCTCAATGTTCATCCAAAATTAACCACTTAGGGTCCCTAAACAACCCCGTGACTGGTGGAAAGGTTAGGCGATTCCAGTCGCGGGGTTGGAGCCAACCCGAGCGTCCACGCCGCAGGGACTGGGCAACGTGCTTTGCACGGCTAATCGGGCTCTGGCGGCAGACACCACTGCGGAGCTACACAACATTTACTCTGCATCCGCCGTGGTAACACGCTCACTTACTCACACCACAGACACACTAGCGATCTCACGCCGCCCTGACGGGGCCCATTATTTTTGGGCCTCCGAAAACAGGTCTTTACTTCAGAGAGTCTATTTGGACATTGGAGGACCTGGGGCGGATGTGGGGGAGCGGCTTACACGCTGGAGATTCGTCCAGGTACCTGTAGTGTAGGGACCTGGTGAGGAAACAGCAAACACCATTCAGCTCAACACCACATTCACACATATTTCACCAACACCATACCACCCCTTTTTCAAAACTTACTTAAAAATGAAAGGACAAACAAACAAAGGCCCTCAGTCCGTGGCAAATGAGGGTGCGAAAATCACCAGGAAGGTCTCCGGTGTTGTTGAGGAACAAGGCACACCGGTAGTCATGGCTACTTGTTCCACCAATAAAGATGTTGTAGGTGAGTTTAGTGGGGGCGCATCCTCGAGGCAGGAAACTGCCGGGAACCTCCCGGCTTCTCCTTTGAGAGGCCTGGAGAGGGGTGCCTCCACAGAGAGTTTAAATAAGAGTATCGAGGAGCTTTTGCTGGCCTCCCCTGGTCGAAGCGAGGGGACCGCTGAAAGGCGGACCCCGAATGAGACCAAAACAAGGGAATCCAGCAAAAAGAGAAAGAAGAAGAAGAAGAAGGGTGCGGAGGAGACGCCAGAAAGCGTCCCCGAGGCTAAACGCCCGAAAGTGGAGAAGGCCAAGAAGCCACAGGTCGCCGTGGTCAGAGCAGATGGTGAAGTGATGACCGAGGACGACGCAGAGTACGTCAGAGCACAACTTGTGGGTGCTCTGGATGATACTGGGAGTAGGAAGGGCACCCCCGATGAAGGTTGGTGGCCACAATTTGAGGAGTCCGGCATGGTAGGTGAGGGCATGTTCCTTATCACTTGCGGCGATGAGAGGACCAGGGCATGGACAGCCAGGCAGGCTATCACACCCAGAGGTGACATCCAGTATGATATGCTGGAGGGAGAGGACATCCCAAAGATGATTAGGGTATCAGTTTGGGTGCCAGGCAAGAGGTGTCCATTGGAGAGATTCTTGGAACGCTTGGCAGGGCAAAATCCTGGTTTGCGGACCGATCTTTGGAGAGTGCTCAGCTCCTTCGAGAAAGACAAAGGTATGTGGATGGTTTTCTTTATAGATCCCCATTCACTCCGGATTCTAGGAGAGAAGGAGTGGAGGCCCTATTATGAGTTGACACGGATTACCTTTAAAAGAAAGGAGGAGAAACAACAAGGCCAGTCTGGCAAGGAGGAGAGTGAGGGAAAGTAATAATGTTCTGTGTGTATCAATATAATACACACAGGAGCAGAGAAGTTGTAGCGGAGATGGCTGAAGTCATAAGGGATACACCCTTAATGGTAGGTTTAATTCAGGAGCCCTATACCATCCGAGGCAGTGTGGTCGGATGGGGTGGTATGGGGTTGAGAACATTTTATGATTGTGGAATGGATAGGCCCAGGACCTGCGTCCTGGTGTCTAAGCATATGGAGTGTTCAATGTTGAGAGAGTTTTGTTCTAGAGACCTGACGGTAGTTTCGATTAGGATAGGAGAGGCAGTGGGCAGACTGGTTTTGGCATCGGCCTACCTACCCTATGATTCAGAGGAGCCACCACCTGGTCAGGATGTGGAGCGTTTGGTGGAGTGGTGTGAAAAGGAGAACCTGCCATTGCTGGTCGGATTCGATGCCAACTCACACAACACGCTGTGGGGAAGCAGCGACACCAACCGGCGTGGGGTGACACTGGCGGAGTTTTTGGTAAGTAGAAACCTTTTTCTTTTAAATAGAGGTAAGAAACCTACCTTTGTTATTAGGAACAGGGAAGAAGTTATAGATATAACGGCGGCTTCCAGGCAATTTCTGTCCTGGATGACAGGTTGGGAGGTTATGGATGACTGGACGTTGTCTGATCATAGAGGTATTAGAATCACCCTGCGTCTTGGGATGGGAGAGGTGAAGAAGTTTCGAAATCCGAGGAGAACGGACTGGGGCAGTTTTGCCTCGGCCTTGGGAAATGATAGGTTAGGTCCGGGTAGACCGCCGGTTGAGGGGGAAGACCTGGATCAGAGAGTGAATCGGACTACTCGTACGATCGTCCGGGCTTATGAGACTTCATGCCCTGAGCATGAGGTACTGCACAGGAAGGTCCAGTGGTGGACGGCCCGACTAACTGCCTTAAATAGACAGATGAGGCGGCTAAGGAGAAAGGCTAGGGGGAGTAATGCGGAGGAGGATTGGGAACGGTTCGTTGAGACCAAGCGAGAGTATAAAAGGGAGATTCGGAGAACGAAGAGAGACTCTTGGAGGACCTTCTGCGAAACCTTGGAGGGGGAACAGGAGGTAAACCGGGTCTTCAGGTTTTTAGGCAAGAGCGGGGAGATGTCGCTGGACAGCATTAGGAGGCCTGACGGACAGATCACCTATAACCATAATGAGGTGTTACGGGTGATGCTGGATAGACATCTACCGGATAATGTGGAGTATGTGGAGAGTGCGCGGATGTTTCACCCGTTGTACAGGGAGTAAATTTACAGGGTAAGGAGTTGGCAAGTAAAGTGGTTACTTTAAGGAGGGCGAGTTGGGTATTCGCTACATTTAGTAAATTCAAGTCGCCAGGTATGGATGGTCTGTACCCGGTGCTGATTCAGGAGAGTTGGAACATGTTCGGTAATACATGGGTAGAGATACTGAGAGATAGCCTCAGTTCGGGCTATATCCCTCGGGCTTGGAGAGTTAGTAGGGTCGTGTTCATTCCCAAACCGGGAAAGTTGGACTATTTAGACCCTAAAGCTTATAAGCCAATCAGCCTGGCGTCCTTCATGTTGAAGGGCTTAGAGAGGCTGGTGGACCTTTTCTTAATGGAGGATTGCGATATAAAGAGTACCTTCCATGGGAATCAGCATGCCTACTTGGCGGGAAGGTCAACGGAGAGTGCGCTCCATAATTTGGTGGGGAGAATTGAACGTACGTTGGAGTCTAAAGAGTACGCGCTGGGATGCTTCTTCGATATTGAGGGGGCTTTCGACAGCGTGGCCCATGATAGGATCAGAGTGTTATTGGAGGAGAGGGGCGTGAATGAGACCCTGGTTAGATGGATAGGCAACCTCCTAACTTCGAGGATTGTCTATTCTCGTTTGGGAGTTGCGGAGAGAAGGGTGAAAGCCAGTAGGGGCTTTCCCCAACGTGGGAGTTTGTCACCTCACTTGTGGTGCCTCATCGTTGATGAGCTACTTTGGGAGATGAACCGTAGGGGATTTTACCTGCAGATGTATTCCGATGATGGGGTAATCTTAATTACAGGGAAGCATCTGAGTGTGGTGAGTGACTTGATGCAGTCGGCGTTATCTTACGTGGAGCAGTGGTGTAGGAACTATGGCTTGTCCGTTAACCCGGACAAAAGTTCTTTATCTATTTACTAGGAAGAGGAAATTGGAAGGGTTTAGGAGACCTAGGCTTTTCGGTAAGGAATTGCAAATTAGCAATGAGGTTAAATATTTGGGGGTCCTCATCAACAATAAGTTGAATTGGCGGGCCCACATTGAGCATATTTGTGAGAAGGGGCAGAAGGTTTTCTGGCAGTGTAGGAGATTAGCGGGTAAGACCTGGGGAGTTAATCCCCGAGGTGTCCATTGGATTTATGAAAAGTTGGTGAAGCCAAGGATGCTGTATGCAGCTGTGGTGTGGTGGTCTGGCTCCTTGGTGGGGAGGAATAGCAAAAAGCTGTTGGGAGTACAACGTACGGCCTGTTTGGCTATTACTGGCGCGATGAGAACGACACCGACGGTGGCATTAGAGATGCTGCTGGGGCTAATCCCCCTTCAGTATGTGGTAGTGGAAGAGGCAATGAAAGGGTACCTCAGAATGAGGTGCAAGGGAGAATGGGTGAGAACCTTCCGGGGGGATCACACGAGGATTGAGGACAAAATTTGGCGAGTAAACCGATTTTTGCTATCCAAACTTGATGAGACGAGCAAGAAATGGGGATTTGAGAGAGATTATGAGATTACGATTGGCAGTATAGGAGATGATAACCTTACGAGGCCAACGGAGTTCGGACAGCGGCATTATTCGTTGCTATTCAGATGGCTCTAGGCAGGAGGGTACTGGCCTGTCGGGGGCGGGAGCCTGGTTTCAGGAACTGGATAAAGAGAGTTCGGTGGCCTTGGGTGGCTTGGCCACTGTTTTTCAGTCTGAGGTGGTGGGCATCATTGAATGCTGCCACCTGGTGGGGGAGTGGCAGGGAGAGTTCAAGGAAGTGCGGATTTTCTCGGATAGCCAGGCCGCACTAAGGGCTTTGAGTAGCCTTGGTGGAGTTCGAAATTAGTGGGAGAATGTCGGAGAAGGCTTAATGCTTTAGCTCGGTGGGGCCTCTATTGGATACCCGGACATGCGGGAATAG
>JAAEAF010001671.1:0-20425 GCA_011037195.1 Triatoma infestans | reverse complement strand
AAACGTTTCCGTTGCACTGTGCCCAAATCTGAAGCAAAACCTGATAGCACAAAGTTGCTCGTAATTGATGTCACTCATTTTTAAAACGCACTGAAAAAACCTTGCTCACAGAAAAAGTCACTACGGACAGTGCAACAACTCTAGCATTTTCAAATTTGCACTGGACGTGTATCAGATGTTTACTTGCCCTACCACGCATGCGCCGCGTCTCCAGTGTTGTCAGGTCGAACACTAGAAATCAGTCTCATTACTTAATTTACATACCTCGTACATGTGATCCACACGGCTCATGTATACTTGAAGAGTGTTAGCAGATGCTTGAAAGATAGCGACGATGGACGAAGACGAAGCGCTCGCTTTAGCTGCTCTTGCTTTAATTTACAAAAGAAAAAGTCAACGAAAAGATCGTTCATTGTAGTGTAAAGAATGGCTGAAGAAACGTAAAAGCTATTCACACAAAATGTGAATAAATTCTTCCATAATTTCTCTGTGACCCTTCCTAAAATCAACCGACATAATGATAAAATAATATCGCCTTTATATGGACTCGTAAAGTAAAACAAACGCTTGCTCTGGCATCCACGAGACTGACACAGAGGTTGCACAAGTATGCTGCATACGTTGAGTTAACAGTTGAGAATGAACAAGATGGCGCGCACAAATATGCAGTATGAAAGTTTAAACATTTTCTGACTTTTTTTTAACTTCGGCAAACCCTCAGCTTTGTTTAAGTATAAAAATACAAATTCTTTGTGTCTGAGTTTAATTTAATATTTTGAAAAATCGGAGGTTTTAATAAGAATATTTTTATTAGCGGAGCTAAATTAATTTATTACTAATAATGATATAATTCGTTTTACTGAAACATTTATTGATTATGAAAATGTAATTCACAGTTTAAACAAAAATTCCAGTTTTTTGGGAGCAATTGATTTCTTGTATTTTTTTTGACATTACTACAATGAAAAAAGAAATACTTTTAACACAATACAAAAATCATATAACCACTATTTGCCAATGGATTCTGTCTTTAATTCAAACTATAATAAAATTTACAGAGATATAAGTAAGTTAAAAGATTGGGAATCTTATCTGGAAAGGATGGGCTAACATGAATAAACATAGAATTATAGGGCAATTAACATTTTGTCTTACGCTCTGTTTCAGAATTGTTTATAAAAGGAAATTATTATTTCAATTCGATAATACTTTAAACAATTGCAGTTTATGTAATTTAAATGACCCAGATGATTTAGCCTTGTTTTGCTTCATACAGAACTACGGAAACAAATATATATCTACTTATATTTTCCCCAATCTAAATGAAAAAAAAAAATAAAACTACTTTGTATAGATAGTGACCGTAAATTTAACAATTTATACTTGTATGTAGTATGTTCTCTGTGCTATAGATATTTTATCAATAACAATGAATTATGAAACAAAAATATTATAATTTATGTTTGAAATGTTTGTTTCACTTTTTTATTGAGACAAGTGTAAAGTTTTAGTTTATAATATTGTAATACTGTATTTTTGTCTTCTTTTTTTTTTAATAGATACTATCTAGAACTTAATTCCTTTGTAAAGAGATTCCCCCAAAATCAAAACAAAATAAATAAAAAATAAAAATAACTCAGTAAGAAAAAGTCGTGTTAGTTGTTTCGAATCAGTTCTTTTTGTTTAATGTTTTGAGTTTTTGTTCTGCATGTTCCACTTTTGTATTCGTCTTTTTTATTCAACAAAATAATAAACAAGAATTATTATGTAATAAAAACTGTATTATAATAAACTACTAGTATGTCAGTTTGTAAAGATCTGTTTACTTTACACTTGCAGGTGATGGTGGTGGTAATTTTTAACATTGGCAGTATTCCATACACTTATCAGATTAAGTCAAGTTTATTTAAGAAAAAAGGTCCTCTTAATAGTGTTTTCTTATTTTACTACTAAAGACAATAATCATTCAATTATTTCATTCATAAACTAACCTAGCTAGCCAATCAGATAGCATTCTACTGTCGACTTTGATAATATTTTGAAAATGCAGCCACTTGGCACCTATATGAAAGATTGTAGTTAATGTAATGGAGTATTTATCTTGTTTGAGAACCTCTACTTTCACAAATCTAATTTTTGAAGCAATAGTATAAAAAATGTTTGAAATACTCTGTTACAGAACTTCTAAAATGCAATTGACAAATGTTCATAAAAACTGATAATTGTTCAAAACTTGTTACCAGTTTGTTATATATGACGTAGAAATATATAACATAAACAATCCACGCACAATCTGAACGGAAATTTTTCCTATTTCAAATCTATTACTGCGATCTCATAGTGCTAAATCAAACGGAATGTCGAGGGCATTGTGATGAAGTGATCTTACAATGGAAATCCGAAATATTGTGCTACAAAGAAACAAAAATGCAAACTACTTAGCAAACAATGGAGCCCTCTTATATTAACTTTGTCTCCTATCTATTAAAAGTACACTGTTATACTTAGCCGTTATTTAAACAAATAAAAATACTTGACTGGAAAATACATCAAAGAAACTGTAAGAATTACCAACTTTCTGAATGGAATCGATGGAAGCCTAACATATTTAGCTAGACAACGGGACGGCACAGATAAATAACTGACATCATCTGTACAAAAAACATCAAGAAGCAGATGTCGATTCCTAGGAGAACTTCAAGGCCTTGGTTTTTAAGCACTTAAGTATTGATTTGAACAGAGCGCTTAATGGGTTTAATTCCTCGACAGAGCCCTCACACGTTTGGTGTAGAGGCCAAGCGCATTCACCCTTTGTTCATTTTTCGTGACGTCAAAGACAGCGTTGATCCAGTAATGTGAGAAAAAGTGGGCGCTACAGTTAGTAGCGAACATAGGTAGCAAAGGCCAGAACTAAAAGCGGCGGGGTGTTGGCGTGCTTACCACCCACCCATCCAATGAAAAGCGCCGTCTGACAAGCCTTAGTCCGTTCATAGGCTTTGTCGCCAGATTTTTTTTTTCGATAGAAGAACAATGTAAACACAGATTTACCTTACAGTTATCAATTAAAGCAATAAATATTACTTTTAAATTAAATATTAGTCAATATTCATACAGCGTAAAATAAATACTTTTATAAATGCAAATAAATGACGATTAAAATAATGTATTATTTTATAAAAAAAAAAACTAGCTAACCCGACCACGCTTCGCTGTGGCTCAGTCTGATTTTTAGGCTTAATCATGCGTGATTTTGATCAACTGTTTCGATGCTTTGGAATACCCTGTCTACTAATTCTTCTTTTGAATGTACAATGTTGCAGAAATTAGATGTGAAGGTGATTTTTCCCGTTTCTGGATTTGTAAGAGCAGTACCGTTACCGAGTTCGAGTAATTGTCTTGAAAATATGGCAGTTGTTGGATCGTTTTGAAGTTGAACTCTCATATTCGTTGTTAAATGAATTTTTTTCTTACTGTGCTCCAAATAGTTGAATATTTCAAGCAGGCATGCAATTCATCAGCTGGTGTTGAGCGAGGTATCACTGGAAGCGTTTGCCTGAAGTTACCGGCTACTAACACCAATGCTCCACCAAATGGAACCTGATTATTTCGCAAGTTTTTCAATGTATGGTTTAATGCTTCCAATGACTTCTTATAAGCCATTGTATACTCATACCACACAATGATTTTGCACGCTCCTGATGTTTTAGAAATGTTACATGTTGGGTTTTCTGTGAAGTGCATGTTTAAATCATGTCAGTTTAAGAGCTGAATGCGCTTTTCTACCACCTTCTATCAACGTAGCAGCAATACCTGAAGAAGCAAGTGCTAACGCAATATGGCCGTTTGAACGGATTTTAGCTCGGAATTGTCCGTTTCCATGGGAACTTCGGAATAGAGGTACTTATAAGTAATTGAGAAAGAGGTTCAGAGAGTGAGCCACCATCGCAACGCGTCTGAGTCTAAGTATATATAAACACTCTTATATAGAAATGCAACGTTGTGTAAAAATTTCAAGACAATCCATCTACTACTTTTCGAGTTTTGCGGGCACAAACATACGGATGCTGATTTTTTGTATATATAGATGAAACTATCATAAAAATTTACAAAATTATAGGAATATATATCAATAATACAGAAACTCACCAATATCACCACTTAATTACAGAAATGTAACATAATAATTTAGGCTCACCTGTAACAGAAATAAAATTTAAAAAATTATTAAAGTGCTACAAATTTATTAGTTAATTTTAATGCAATATTTTATAAAATATTAAGTAATTATCAGTATATATCTTGGTTTATTGCGATTTCCATGTAAATATTGCGATTGTGTTGAATTTTCGAACTTAATTTTCACGAAATCACATGTTTTGAGGCACCATGAACATGAAAAAATATTTTTTAGCGAATGGACTATCTGTTCGTGTATGTGATCAAAATATCTTTAATAACAAGAATGAAGATAAAATTTCGAAGCTGGAACTCGATGTTGCATCCATCAATGCATCTGACTTGAAGGTTTGGGCTAAAATCCATTAGCCGGAAGTGGGACTGCGAGTCCCCTCCCACCCAGTTTTTCGCGGATAAACGAGGGTTGTATTCTTCGCATACAATCTATACACATAGATGCCTATCTATATTATTTTAAATATATTTCAACAGTACAACTGAATGGGAAGTCTTTCCGTTATTTTGAATCTTAATATTCCATTTGGTTTTCCCATAGGAATGAATGTTTCATTCTGCCACAATATTCCGGGAAAATCGGAATTGTATTCTATACTCTGCATGTCTATTAAACATATGGAGAACTCCATACACACTGTCTGAAAAACGCATCCTGAAGATGGGCGAACGCCCGAAACCGGTCGATGACCACAAAATGAAGCAGGCTACCACGGAAAATGTCTCTGATGCTTTCCAGCTCTGCGGAACCAACCACCACAACAAATATGGAGAACTCCCCCCTATTATAAGGAACACTTTTCTGGGAGAAGTGATGTTTTTGGGAATTCAACGTTTCATTCAATAAGTATTCACCAATTTAAGGTAACCCAGTTTTTGTTAAAGTACTAACGTTAAAGAAAACTTGTCTATTAGTGTGAAGTGAAGTGTTAATATTAATAGTTAAGAAACAATTTGCGAAGTATTTCATACCACATGCTTTTTTATTTACTTTTTTTTTTTTTTACCTCCTTATACGAGGCCGTTGACCCCCAGGAGTGCCATAAAGAACCTTCTGGGCAAGCGTTCCGGCCCATCCGCATCCACCCAATCACCTAAGGCGTCTTTGCTTAATGAAGGTTAGTAGGTCCGGTTTCTGATATAGATCTTTTAACGCTACATTCAGCCTAATCCTCTACCATGTCATATCCTTCACTGGCCCGTAAATCTTTCCGAGCTGAAGGCCTTCATTCATGTGTCTTCACTTACAGACTGGTGTTAGAATGGTCTAAAAGACTGAAAGAGCTTTCTTCTGTGGAGGATGATGGGCTTCTAGTCTGGGTCCTAAGTCATGTGGGAATTTTTGGGAATGAGGAGGCGGATAGGTTTGCCAAATTAGGAGCCTCTCTCCCATTCATTGGTCCCCCCAAGCCTGCAACTGGTGTGTCTTTTGGCACATATCTGTCAGGCTTCCAGTCATGGATAGCCTCACAGCACTCATCCTTATGGATGAGTACAGTAGGTTATCGGCAGCCTAAAATGCTCATTGGGGGCCCGGGCAGGGCATTTAGTGAGAGGATCGTGTGTCTTTCACGGACCTCCCTCAGATATCTGGTTGGTTTCCTCACTGGGCATTGTGGTTAAAGAAGACATCTCTCCATACATTGGAGCTCATCCTGACCACTTTTGTAGAGTCTATGAGACGGAGGAGGAAATATCCATTAATCTCATGACGGACTGTTTGGGTTATGAGGAGATTAGGTTCAGGACCTTTGGCCGGAATAGGACATCGGTAGAAGTGCTTAAACTATGTCCTTTCAAGGTTGTGGTTCGATTTATTCGGTCCGTGGTAAAACTTAGAGGGTAAAACCCGGGCCTGGACTTTTATAACAGACCCGGTAGTTGTTATTCTTTTGGGGTAGCTATATGGGCCCAGGTTTTGGATAGCGGAGGGTTTTGCACTCCCCTTCTTTAAATAATAATAAAAAACCTTTCCGAGGATCTACCTCTCCCAATGATTCAGATCCCGCTCGTCTTCCCTGGAAAATATCTACGCCTCACTTGCATAAGTACCTACTGGTCTTATATACCAGTAGCTTTGCACGTATAGATAACGTTTTAAAGCGCAACATATTGTGAATCGCGAAATAGCATCTACTGCCTGCTGCATTCTCGCCTTATAATGTCCGAGGCAACGTCATTCTGCTCGATAACAATAGCTCCTAAATATTTGAAGCCTTTTACCCTCGCAAATTTATAGTTCATCAACTCGATGAAATCTTCGTCTTTGCCCGGGTTTCTTGCGGTTTCCGAATAGACAATAAGAATATTTTCTTAACCGCATTTATTATAGTTAGTAATTAATATTTATTACATTTATTTAAAAATAATCTATTAATGTTATCACTGTAATTTGAATACATAACCTGAGAAATGCGAGGTTTGTATTAGAACAAGGATAAGTGGTTAGTTTGGATGGAAAGTTGTGTATACTAAGCAAAATTGCAATTCCCTAAGAGATCTGAATAAGAAGCAGGAAAAGGAGGTTGAAAGAGGGCGGGGGGAATATAGTCGAGCAAAGCACCACTCTCACTGGGCTAATCATGAATATTTCAAACTGTATAGCAACACCTTAATCCCATCTGTTGAGCACAAGTACAACTTGTTCTACAGAGAACTCTATATTAAAGAATATTACTATACATTTTGTACAGATCTTATTACATTGAACTATATGTACGATTACATAAACATAATAATATGCCTATTTTAATCCGTAGATGTTATCTCTCTACAGATGAAACCATTTTTAGCTACCGGTTTGGGATAAATATATGAAATAAAAATCCTTTATGTATGCAGCTTAGAAGCGAAGTTTAAGAAGCAAAAATCACAAAAAGTTTCAAAAACCATTCATAAATTCGCACGTCCGCTTGATGGATTTTACAAGATAACTTCTTGTCAGATGCTATGATAACCTTTTGTCAGAGCTCTATTTTTCGTTTGTACCGTTAAGAGAAATTAAAAAAATAAAAATAAACTGGTGTGAAACATTCACAAAACTTTCACTTACTGCTTAATTTAAATTAAAAAAAAAAAAAAACTGACAAACTTTCTGTATACTAATTTTTTACTGAAGAAACCCTAAACATAAATAATGGTCTTACATTGTGATAATGGTTAGTAACACTGAATAAGCACTAATAATATTTCAAATCAAACATCACAAGTGCTTCAAGGTTGTCCAAAATCAATCGATTCTTAGAATAATATTGTCAAATAAATGTGATACGTTTATATCTGGGCAGTTAACATCAAGTTTGAGGAAGCTGCGATTTATCGTCTCTTCCCCTCCCCCCCCCCCACACACACATCGATCCCTCTCTCTCACACGCACACACAATATAACATACTGACATCATTCGCTGAAATTTTCTCTTATTCAAAACACTTTAAAATAGTGGAGTTAAGAGTTTGGGACAATCGTAAGTTATACTGAACCCGCATAACCTATGTGTCTTCCATGTCCATGAATGTAAGGGGAAGGGTATTTACAATATTGCTTTTCAACATTATAATGTAATATTCAATACAGGAAGTATTTGTAATTATTTAACCAGCTGAACTGTTAGTTAAACACCTGTTTAATGTACTATAGCTGTCTCGCTTAGCCTTGATATTTATGATTATTGCTTGGTAATTTAAAATACAATTAATTGAAACGAGTAAATTGAAACATTTTTTTTTTCATTCCAAATTTAAAACATGCTCACCACTGCATCTTAACGTCCCCCAAAAGAATTAAAGAAAAAAATTAAAAAAATCTGGTATAAAACACGCACACAACTTTCTTTTACTCCAAATGTTTTCCTTTAAACATTAAAATTTGACAAATTGTCTACAAACTTCATATTTTTACTATATATTGTATGTTTGTTAAATGTATCCAATGTTATACAATGGAAGAGCCTAAACTTAATTACTTTTTTTTTATGGAAAGCATAACCACCCCCACCAGCGCTTTAAAACCTACTTTAAAAGAATTTTCTTGAAAAAAAGTTTTTAATAAAAATGATAGGCCTTCTTTATGTATAGTTAGTAGTATATGTTTGCCGGTTCTGAGACAGATTTTCACACCCTCACCTACCCGAGAACCTCGCCTTATTACGTCCCAAACAATTCCCTGTCCAATTTCACCACCCCCCTCACTAGCCCTAGTTACCACTCTCCCACAAATGAACCCAGATACCCTCCCCCAACAATTCCCAAATTTTCCCCCAACCACCTCCCCAAGCACCCTGCCTGTAGGCGAAGAAATAATAAAAATTAATTTTTTTTGTGCTGGGTCAAGCAAAAAACGATCTCACAAAAACTTCGCTCATCCAAGTCATCACACGTGACACCACTCAGCGAGAGTGGTAACTTGGCAATAGTAGTTTTCTTTAGATCCTTATACCTCACCCCCACATACTTCTCCCTCATCTCTCTCATATCCTTTCTCTCTCTCACTCTCTCTCACTCTATAGATATATATATATATATATATATATAAAATATATACACAGAGACTTAAAGAGAGGCTCTGCCCCACGTACCCCAGGCCAGGGTTCATTAACCTGTATTTTTCCATTCATACAAAAGTTCATTAAGCTCTATGTATGCACAATGTTTGCAATATAATTTCTAATTAGAAGTATTTTTCCATTCGTACAAAAGTCTTATTCTTTAAGATAAAAATCTATTTATCGATAAGTATATTGATAACACCTATCGAATCCAGTATATGATTATTATCGATTTTATGAGTCACTCACTTAATAAATTCTGTAAGTTTTTTTTTTTCGTTAGATCTGTACTTTTACGATGCAATTGAATGCCCTAAGATTTTTAGCACATTTTAAATTCTTATGAAATAAACACACAAAAAAAAAATTATTCCATCAAATATATATTGATAACACATATTGAATCCAGTGTATTGATTATTATCGATTTTGTATGAGGCAGTCACTTCTGTAAGTTTTTTTTTTTTTGGGTAAAACATTTTTAAAAAGTTAGAAAGCGTATTTAAGATAAATCTATTTATCGATCAATTATATATCGATCGCTTCCCAGTATATATTGATTATTATTGATTTTTATGAGGGAATCATTTCTGTAAGTTTTCTGGTAAAACATTATTAAAACTAAAAAAAAAAAAAGTGTATAATAATATCTTAGAACAAATTAATTAGAGAAAGGAAAAATCTTAGTATTTAACCTGGAGAACTAGTAGTTTTTATACGATTAATAATATATATTTTTTACCATTCTCTCTTGCGCACCAATTGTATAGGTATTAATGGAAAAACAAAAAAAAAAACAATCTTGATTCAAAATAACTTATTATTTATTCACTTAATTTTTTACAAGATATGATTGATAATATAAAGCATGTTTCGATAGCGTATTTTTTTTTTTTTTGTAATAGACATTTTTGAAAAATACATTCGTATAACGTACAACTTTAGTTCTTTTTACCACACACTATCTAAAGTGATTATTTTCTCCCCCACTAATCTTTAAATAAACAATTTTTATTCATACATTTAATTTTACAAGATATGATTGACGACAATATAAAGCATGTTTCGATAAATTATTTTTGTAATAGACATTTTTGTAGAAATACATTCGTATAACATACATCACATAGTTCTACACCACCACCACATTGGCACCATATAAAATTTCTCCCACTAATCTATAATTAAACAATTTATTTATATATTTTAGTTATACAATATTATTATTATTATTGAAAATATAAAGCATGTTTTTCGTTAGTTTGTTGCTGTTGTAATAGACATTAGTTTCAACACCATTTAAAAAAATTTATTGTTTTTCCTAATCATTAATCTATTTGACTGATACCATAATGCAAGTTCAATACCCTGAGCTTTTGCACATTTTAAATTTTTATTATTATGAAATAGACATTTGAACATATTCTTAAAGTTAACAATTTTTGGGCACCCAAAGTCTTCTAAATTAAGAATACAACTGTTGGGAAGATATTGTTTTATAAATTGTAATTTCTCTAATCCTTTAATTAGTACCTCATCATAATCGGACAATGTTGACTGCAGTATGTATGGTAAATGATAGTATGGAGTCAGTCCATCTTTCCATGCTAGCCCATGAAAATTATTGGTTAGCCATCGGTTTGTAGGGAGAGATTGACAACTTGAAACCCATGCAGGTGGTGCCAAAATCCAATGTGATGTAGATCCGGTTTCCACATCTACAATTGCCAATTCTTTCACAACGTATTTCCTCCAAGTTGGATCTTGAAATCCACTACTGCTGCTAATTTCTTCATATTACGTTCTAGAAAAAAAAAATAATAATAATAATAATAATAATTGAAACACAACAAATATTTACAGAAAATCTCTAAGAAAATTACTAAGTATTAAAGAACAATAAATCATTACACATACATTATACAAACTCTAAATCGAATTTTTGTCCGTTAATTCCCTTATAGATTAAGAACATTTTATTTTCCGTTGTTATATTCATCATTATATCTGTTAATCAACTCCTCAGTCAAAATATTACTGTAGCGTTTTGGGAGAAAAACTTTTGTAGGATAATTATCATCTATATTAAAAAATTCAGTCGATGGTTGAATCAAATATGCTATCGTTGTCTGACCATATCTAGTGTTCATTTTTTCGAATTTACATACTTCATGTGGAACACCAATCATTAAGTCACACACTTTATTAATTGAACCACTATGCTTATTGCAGCCGTTTAGATAAACCTTTAGTAGATCCATTATAAAAATAACAAACAGTACCTAAAAATAAAAATTAAAATAATTAAAATAAAATAAAAAAATAATAATAATAATAATCTATTATAGAATTACAAGTATTTAAAAGTAACACTTACCTTAGTTATGGATAATGATGATGAATGATCAATGTACAGTAGATCTGAAAAAATAATAATAACAATAATGACAATAATCAAAGATAGTAGTGGAAAATAACTATTTTCTTTTTATATATCTATCACATATAAAGAAGACAAAAGTAAAAAAAAAAAATTATAAATTATTAATACTAATCTATTATACAAGTATTTAAAAGTAACACCTACCTTAGTTATTGATAATGATGGTGAATGATCAATGTACAGTAGAACTGAAATAATGACAATAATCAAAGATAGTACTGGAAATAACTATTTCGTTTTTATATATACTATCACACATATAGAATACAAAATAAAAATTAATTATAAATGAAATTATAAGTAAAGTAAATAACATAAGATCTAAAATACTCACCGAAGAAGAAGAAGAAAAAGCAGAATGCAGATTAATTGAAGAGTGATAGATCACTAATTAAGTAACGGCATTTTTATATTCATTGTGACGTATATATTAACCCCCACTTTTGTCATGCGTTCTCTCTCTCTCTCTTAAGTAAAAGAGAAGGTATTCCCATCAGCTGCAAAATATTAATGCTGGATTCTATCTTAAAAATAAATAAAATAATTTTATTGTTGTTGTTAACCATTGGTTAAATAGTTGCTCTAAGAATTTCCAAAATTTCAACTATGATTTTAGGTGATGATTATGAAGTTATCAAAACAAAACAAAAACAAAAAAAAATGGTTGGCTAACTGTTAAACAATTTGCAAAGGAATATGTTGAAAGAGATCCTAATCTTAATTTTAAACAATGCTTTTGGTCAAAAACCTAACCAGATTTGCGACCCCCGATAGATGTCTCGCATTAAAAGGAGCTGTACTTGATTTTTTTTTTTTTTTTTTGGAAATAGTGGGAGTCTTGTCACTGTAGTGAATTGGTTTTGGTCTTTTTTGCATTCAGTTGTAAACGCGAACACCACCATGACAAATGAACTTGGATTGCAGCTTACTACAGCTTTTTCTCTCAACAACAACTCCACCAAAAGGCTAGTAACTGGACTTTCCCAAGAAGGTGTACCACTTGCAGCACTGAAGGTAGCGAAAAAGAAAGTCATCTATTTAAGTGAAGAAGATTGGTCAACGTTTCAGTCTAGCAGCAGGCAAATATGTGATAATTTCTTCAAAGAAAAGAGGAAAAACGAAGTAATCACTGATATAATTACTCTCCAATATTCAATTATCTCTTTTGAGAAATCTACACACAAAGTGATTGCATTCAAAGGAAAACCAACATGGTTAGAATCAATTCTTAATTTTCAACCTCCAAAGATTACTCTTATGAGAAATGAATACTTTAAACTGACAAGTTTGTATGAAGATGTATTAAAGCAGTTTAGTTATTTAAGAAAACTTTACAATCCAGTTGTATTGACATATTCTGAAGAAAAAAAAAATAAATCTATTTTTGATAACTATTTTGTTTTTGTTTTTCATTTTTTAACCTATCATCTTATTGGGGTAAAAGAAACAAAAAAAAAATAAATAAATAAATAAAATCCACTAAAGTTGATAAATTTTTCAATTAACACTTAACTGATGGTTTTTATAGATAAGAAACAAGGCTGCAGAGTTGCTTTCGTCTACCTAAATTTCAAGTAACCGTAATAAGGTGATAGAATAATTTAATTTTTGTTTATTTGTTTTTTGACGAGCTGGAGATTATACCATTACTTAACGAGTAATCATAAATTTGCTTGTATCAAGGAGAGTACAAGACAACTGTAACAATGATTAAAAATGTTATTTATTAACTCTATTAAGTGTCCAGATGCGTGGCTAAAACAAACTATTACATAATCTTTTGGGGAAAAATAGCATGGTAGCAATAGCTGGAGGTTCGAATTCTAATTTTTTTATTTTTGGACAATTTAGACCAATCAATACATACATTCAATAGTTATACATATACGTTTACTTATTTATTACAACAATTTTTTTTTTTTTTATTCCGTTCAAAGTCATCGCAGAATTAATATCAGTAATTTTCCATGGAATCAAGTAACATAATGGGAATGTTGCAAGCATTAAATATGTTTTTTCTGAGAGATCATGTATGTTCTTTGTTTCTCACAAAGGTTTGTTGTTTTTTATAGAAATATCATGTTATGCTGATTGTTAATTTAACATACCACAGTAGTCTGTCATATCTGGTTTATATGAGCAACGTAATAGAAAAAAATATTTCTATTTATTTAAATGTTAAAAAAAAAATTATTGTGTTAATTGCGGTAGATGTATTGCCTTGGGGATTTGGTTAGGTAAAAATATAAATACTTAGGGCAAAATCACTATACACAGCAAAAAAAAAAAAATGATCGAAGTAAAAATCAATTTGTGAAATAACCAAGAAAACACAGTTAAGATAATACATTACGCACTTTCTTCTTTTACTTTCAACTGAATACGAATTAATCATATAAGACAATCGCTATTAAAGAAGTACATAGCATATTAGGTACTAAAACATACTTAAGCTATCGTATTGTGGCTTGCAATAACAATTTTGCTAGTAATTTCCAATATACTTTTCATAAATAAATAGATGACTTACCTGTCTCTAACTTACATCGACCTGTCTGAACAAGTAATAACTTGCTCTAGTGTCTTACAATGTTCTATTTTTTCTATATTACAACTGGTACTTAAAGAGTGGCTCTGCCCCACTGGCTAGAGTACCCCAGGCTTACGCATTAGCATAAGAATGGGAGGAAATTTGTATTCTACTAAATGACGTCATGCCATTGAATTGGAGGGTGGGTGTTACGGATAAGAAATTTTATGTGATTGAGGGACTACATTAATCACTTGGTGTATTCCCTTCAGACTAACAAGGTAAATATATTTCTCATTTCATCCATTTTATTTTATTTTATTATTATTTTTTTTTTCTTGTAATGGCTATTAGTTACTGTAAAATGTTAATTCTATTTCAGGAACTTTATGGAAGTCAGTTGTATATGAACATACAAACTATTGCAATTTAGTGGGTAATTCATTTTCATAAAAAATGGAAGAATGGGCTCGCATTACATCACACCCTCTCTATCAACAATTTCTAGAAGATTTCTCGAGATGCACCTTAGAAAAACCGGGAGCAATTCAGTATATGAATTTATACAATGATATAAAAGAATTGGAAAAGTTATCTAAAGAATATGTTGTTAAAAGCAAGTATAAAGATTTCCATTATGTAAATTGTGTTTGGTCAACCCAGATTGTAAAGAAGGACCTGATACGTGTAGATGTTGCAATATTTCTGGTTTGTATTATTCTATTATTAACAAATTATGTGAAATTTGTTACAATGGTAATTTTATTGAAATGATGAATAAACTAACAATAAATAATTGAATATGTTATTAGAAAGATTGCAGATTATATTTGTAGATCAATTTGTTTAAGACATTTAGAAACAAAATTAATTGTTATAAATACATAGAACTTATTTGTGTGATGAAAATAAATAAATAAATAAATAAATTTTTCTTATTTTTGAAAGAATAAAAACAAAGTGTCTATTAATTATGATAACCCTTCACATAGTTGTAATTTGCTCTAACATCATATATATTTAAAAAAGAAAAGAAGTTTATTAATTTTTTTTTATTATCCTTATATTGTTGAAATTTTGCTCCATCAGCAAACATACACACCTACATACATATATTATATGAAGTTGGTAGTTGCACATTTGGGTAAAGTACTGGAGAAATTATTAATTAATCGAATTATGTGTCACCTAAATAGAAATGACTTCCTCGGTGAATGAGATTAGCCGAAACATGAGCCCATGTTCGAAATGGTATTGACACATTTACTCCTTTCTCCAAATAAGTGATTAGATGAACCTTTTCCACATCCGATACAAATATTTTTATATATTTATAATTTTTTCCACCAACGGCTTTAGCCATGGTTGTTGTCTTTAGAATTAGTTTTCATAATCTTATTTACTTTAGAAGTGCTTTCTTTACTTTGTACGTATTTTATATTATTTTATTTTAATAAAGGCTTGCTGAATTTATAGAAATATCATGTTCTCTCTTACAGTTATGCTGATCGTTAATTTCCCATGCTACATTATTCTGTCATATCAAGTTTATATAAGTAACATAATAGAAAAGAATATTGCAAACAAAAAGTACAATCTGGCAAAAATAAAATAATATAAAATACGTACAAAGTAAAGAAAGCACTTCTAAAGAAAATGCTTGGTCAACAACCATGGCTAAAGCCGTTGGTGGAAAAAATTAAAAATTATAAATATATAAAAATATTTGTATCGGATGTGGAAAAGGTTCATCTAATCACTTATTTGGAGAAAGGAGTAAATGTGTCAATACCATTTCGAACATGGGCTCATGTTTCGGCTAATCTCATTCACCGAGGAAGTCATTTCTATTTAGGTGATACATAATTCGATTAATTAATAATTTCTCCAGTACTTTACCCAAATGTGCAACTACCAACTTCATATAATATATGTATGTAGGTGTGTATGTCTGTTGATGGAGCGAAATTTCAACAATATAAGGATAATAAAAAAATTAATAAACTTTTTTTTTTAAATATATATGATGTTAGAGCAAATTACAACTATGTGAAGGGTTATCATAATTAATAGACACTTTGTTTTTATTCTTTCAAAAATAAGAAAAATTTATTTTTTTTCATCACACAAATAAGTTCCTATGTATTTATAACAATTAATTTTGTTTCTAAATGTCTTAAACAAATTGATCTACAAATATAATCTGCAATCTTTCTAATAACATATTCAATTATTTATTGTTAGTTTATTCATCATTTCAATAAAATTACCATTGTAAATTTCACATAATTTGTTAATAATAGAATAATACAAACCAGAAATATTGCAACATCTACACGTATCAGGTCCTTCTTTACACTCTGGGTTTGACCAAACACAATTTACATAATGGAAATCTTTATACTTGCTTTTAACAACATATTCTTTAGATAACTTTTCCAATTCTTTTATATCATTGTATAAATTCATATACTGAATTGCTCCCGGTTTTTCTAAGGTGCATCTGGAGAAATCTTCTAGAAATTGTTGATAGAGAGGGTGTGATATAATGCGAGCCCATTCTTCCATTTTTTATGAAAATGAATTACCCACTAAATTGCAATAGTTTGTATGTTCATATACAACTGACTTCCATAAAGTTCCTGAAATAGAATTAACATTTTACAGTAACTAATAGCCATTACAAGAAAAAAAAAATAAAATGGATGAAATGAGAAATATATTTACCTTGTTAGTCTGAAGGGAATACACCAAGTGATTAATGTAGTCCCTCAATCACATAAAATTTCTTATCCGTAACACCCGCCCTCCAATTCAATGGCATGACGTCATTTAGTAGAATACAAATTTCCTCCCATTCTTATGCTAATGCGTAAGCCTGGGGTACTCTAGCCAGTGGGGCAGAGCCACTCTTTAAGTACCAGTTGTAATATAGAAAAATAGAACATTGTAAGACACTAGAGCAAGTTATTACTTGTTCAGACAGGTCGATGTAAGTTAGAGACAGGTAAGTCATCTATTTATTTATGAAAAGTATATTGGAAATTACTAGCAAAATTGTTATTGCAAGCCACAATACGATAGCTTAAGTATGTTTTAGTACCTAATATGCTATGTACTTCTTTAATAGCGATTGTCTTATATGATTAATTCGTGTTCAGTTGAAAGTAAAAGAAGAAAGTGCGTAATGTATTATCTTAACTGTGTTTTCTTGGTTATTTCACAAATTGATTTTTACTTCGATCATTTTTTTTTTTGCTGTGTATAGTGATTTTGCCCTAAGTATTTATATTTTTACCTAACCAAATCCCCAAGGCAATACATCTACCGCAATTAACACAATAATTTTTTTTTTAACATTTAAATAAATAGAAATATTTTTTCTATTACGTTGCTCATATAAACCAGATATGACAGACTACTGTGGTATGTTAAATTACCAATCAGCATAACATGATATTTCTATAAAAAACAACAAACCTTTGTGAGAAACAAAGAACATACATGATCTCTCAGAAAAAAACATATTTAATGCTTGCAACATTCCCATTATGTTACTTGATTCCATGGAAAATTACTGATATTAATTCTGCGATGACTTTGAACGGAATAAAAAAAAAAAAAAATTGTTGTAATAAATAAGTAAACGTATATGTATAACTATTGAATGTATGTATTGATTGGTCAAAATTGTCCAAAAATAAAAAAATTAGAATTCGAACCTCCAGCTATTGCTACCATGCTATTTTTCCCCAAAAGATTATGTAATAGTTGGTTTTAGCCACGCATCTGGACACTTAATAGAGTTAATAAATAACATTTTTAATCATTGTTACAGTTGTCTTGTACTCTTCTTGATACAAGCAAATTTATGATTACTCGTTAAGTAATTGGTATAATCTCCAGCTCGTCAAAAAACAAATAAACAAAAATTAAATTATTCTATCACCTTATTACGGTTACTTGAAATTTAGGTAGACGAAAGCAACTCTGCAGCCTTGTTTCTTATCTATAAAAACCATCAGTTAAGTGTTAATTGAAAAATTTATCAACTTTAGTGGATTTTTTTTTTTTTTTGTTTCTTTTACCCCAATAAGATGATAGGTTAAAAAATGAAAAACAAAAACAAACTAGTTATCAAAAATAGATTTATTTTTTTTTTCTTCAGAATATGTCAATACAACTGGATTGTAAAGTTTTCTTAAATAACTAAACTGCTTTAATACATCTTCGTACAAACTTGTCAGTTTAAAGTATTCATTTCTCATAAGAGTAATCTTTGGAGGTTGAAAATTAAGAATTGATTCTAACCATGTTGGTTTCCCTTTGAATGCAATCACTTTGTGTGTAGATTTCTCAAAAGAGATAATTGAATATTGGAGAGTAATTATATCAGTGATTACTTCGTTTTTCCTCCTTTCTTTGAAGAAATTATCACATATTTGCCTGCTGCTAGACTGAAACGTTGACCAATCTTCTTCACTTAAATAGATGACTTTCTTTTTCGCTACCTTCAGTGCTGCAAGTGGTACACCTTCTTGGGAAAGTCCAGTTACTAGCCTTTTCGTGGAGTTGTTGTTGAGAGAAAAAGCTGTAGTAAGCTGCAATCCAAGTTCATTTGTCATGGTGGTGTTCGCGTTTACAACTGAATGCAAAAAATACCAAAACCAATTCACTACAGTGACAAGACCCCCACTATTTCCAAAAAAAAAAATCAAGTACAGCTCCTTTTAATGCGAGACATCTATCGGGGTTAGGGTCGCAAATCTGGTTAGGTTTTTGACCAAAAGCATTGTTTAAAATTAAGATTAGGATCTCTTTCAACATATTCCTTTGCAAATTGTTTAACAGTTAGCCAACCATTTTTTTTTGTTTTTGTTTTGTTTTGATAACTTCATAATCATCACCTAAAATCATAGTTGAAATTTTTTTGGAAATTCTTAGAGCAACTATTTAACCAATGGTTAACAACAACAATAAAATTATTTTATTTATTTTTAAGATAGAATCCAGCATTAATATTTTGCAGCTGATGGGTATACCTTCTCTTTTACTTAAGAGAGAGAGAGAGAACGCATGACGAAAGTGGGGGTTAATATATACGTCACAATGAATATAAAAATGCCGTTACTTAATTAGTGATCTATCACTCTTCAATTAATCTGCATTCTGCTTTTTCTTCTTCTTCTTCGGTGAGTATTTTAGATCTTATGTTATTTACTTTACTTATAATTTCATTTATAATTAATTTTTATTTTGTATTCTATATGTGCGATAGTATATATAAAAACGAAATAGTTATTTCCAGTACTATCTTTGATTATTGTCATTATTTCAGTTCTACTGTACATTGATCATTCACCATCATTATCAATAACTAAGGTAGGTGTTACTTTTAAATACTTGTATAATAGATTAGTATTAATAATTTATAATTTTTTTTTTTTTACTTTTGTCTTCTTTATATGTGATAGATATATAAAAAGAAAATAGTTATTTTCCACTACTATCTTTGATTATTGTCATTATTGTTATTATTATTTTTTCAGATCTACTGTACATTGATCATTCATCATCATTATCCATAACTAAGGTAAGTGTTACTTTTAAATACTTGTAATTCTATAATAGATTATTATTATTATTATTTTTTTATTTTATTTTAATTATTTTAATTTTTATTTTTAGGTACTGTTTGTTATTTTTATAATGGATCTACTAAAGGTTTATCTAAACGGCTGCAATAAGCATAGTGGTTCAATTAATAAAGTGTGTGACTTAATGATTGGTGTTCCACATGAAGTATGTAAATTCGAAAAAATGAACACTCGATATGGTCAGACAACGATAGCATATTTGATTCAACCATCGACTGAATTTTTTAATATAGATGATAATTATCCTACAAAAGTTTTTCTCCCAAAACGCTACAGTAATATTTTGACTGAGGAGGTGATTAACAGATATAATGATGAATATAACACAACGGAAAATAAAATGTTCTTAATCTATAAGGGAATTAACGGACAAAAATTCGATTTAGAGTTTGTATAATGTATGTGTAATGATTTATTGTTCTTTAATACTTAGTAATTTTCTTAGAGATTTTCTGTAAATATTTGTTGTGTTTCAATTATTATTATTATTATTATTTTTTTTTTCCAGAACGTAATATGAAGAACTTAGCAGCAGTAGTGGATTTCCAAGCTCTTCAAGATCCAACTTGGAGGAAATACGTTGTGAAAGAATTGGCAATTGTAGATGTGGAAACCAGATCTACATCACATTGGATTTTGGCACCACCTGCATGGGTTTCAAGTTGTCAATCTCTCCCTGCAAACCGATGGCTAACCAATAATTTTCATGGGCTAGCATGGAAAGATGAACTGACTCCATACTATCATTTACCATACATACTGCAGTCAACATTGACCGATTATGATGAGGTACTAATTAAAGGATTAGAGAAATTACAATTTATAAAACAATATCTTCCCAACAGTTGTATTCTTAATTTAGAAGACTTTGGGTGCCCAAAAATTGTTAACTTCAGGAATATGTTCAAATGTCTATTTCATAATAATAAAAATTTAAAATGTGCAAAAGCCCAGGGTATTAAACTTGCATTATGGTATCACACAAATAGATTAAGGATTAGGAAAAACAATAAATTTTTTTAAATGGTGTTGAAACTAATGTCTATTACAACAGCAACAA
>JAAEAF010001670.1:0-130286 GCA_011037195.1 Triatoma infestans | reverse complement strand
ATATTTCTTGCATCTATCACACAAGTCTGTGTTGTCACACTGTCTGAAAAACGCATCCTGAAGATGGGCGAACGCCCGAAACCGGTCGATGACCACAAAATGAAGCAGGCTTCCACGGAAAATGTCTCTGATGCTTTCCAGCTCTGCGGAACCAACCACCACAACAGCCCGGAGGTCAGTGTAGACGTCTTGTGCTTTATTAATTTTTAGTTGGTTTATTATTAGTTTGTTTTTTTTATAGTGATCTGTGTATCAATTGCTTCTGAAAATTTCGCTAAATGCTGTGATATATTGTTTGTTACTTGCTGTGTTGTTAAAAACAATAATTTACACAAAAGCCTGCGACATAAGTTGATTACTTTGGAGAGCAGTTGTGTTTACTTTGTGTTAACTGCAAGAGTCCATCTTGGCAGTGCCTATGAGTATTACGGCTAGCCGTGGACTTCCTAGTAGGGGTGATGGTGATGGGCTCGCTATCATTCTCTCCAAGCTCGAAATAATTAATAACGATCTAAATACTATTCAGAAAGATTTATCTACACTAAAGTGGACAATCAGGTTACTTCTTCTGCAACAATAGATATTAAAAATCAAATCAATAAATTATCTACGAAGTTGAATAAAAGTATTAAGAATACAGTAAAAAAATTGAGTATTTAAAAACTGAAAATAAAAATATAAAATCTAAAATATTGTGGAATTATATCATGCTAATGCTGAGTTTTCAAGTTTTCCTTTTCAAAATGTAATTAAGGTAGATAATATACCTGTGAGGGAAAATTAATCTAAGCACGTATAGTGAATTTATCACGAGGAGTGGGGATAGCCTGCCTGTGTTGAAGTTTGTTGACCAACATTGGAGTTACTCTGTTTCTATTATATAAGAGTAAATAGAGGTAAATGAGATAACATAGTATAGCCATTGACAATTTGAAAATGCAATCTCAATTGTGATACGTAAAATCAGATTTTATACTTCTTTTATTTTATATCTATTTTATTAATTTGAGATCCATTATAATTTATATTTATTACTAGAATATTTATTCCACCAAAATCTGCGAATGAAAATCTGTGGCTTATTGTGATTGCTTATCTTATAACAATTTATCTTTATAGATTATATTTGTTCTTTATAGATATCTTTTTTCTTTATTTTATCTTTATAGATTATATTATTAAAATGCCATCTCCGTCTTTGCCGACCAATTATTTTAGCCCAAAGACAAGACTACAGAAAGTCGCTAGCGATCTAAGTGTAGTGCCAGTAATCAAACCAATCATGCAGTTACGAACTCATCTTTTACCCAGACATCAGATTTGGATTTCTCTGACCGCATAAATCAATTACTAGAACAAAGGGATGCTCTTACGCAAAGAATAATTGAATTGGAGCAACGCTTACACAATAAAACTGATTCATGCGATAAATCTTCTAATAATGATATTCAAGATTCTACTTTTTTTCTACATGATGAAATAGTAACGCACAAGGAAGCATCCAATGAGCAAGAAACCCAGACTGAGTATGAAGAAAATTCAGATGTTTTACAGGATTGGGTCACTGTAGCATCGAAGAAACGGAGAAAGAAAAAGAAAAATACTAAGCTGCGCGAAACACTTATCGGAGTAGTAACGCTGGTCAAGGCACTTCTCAAACCGGGAACAACGTAAAAGTTGTAAATTCTAGTCCGAAAATTACTAACATCATAATATTTGGTGATGAGAATGCTCGAGGTTTTCGTCAGTTGCTTCAACATAAATTAAGCAGGGATGATATCTCCATTACGTCGACAATTAAGAGTTATGCACCTACTGAAACAGTTGTCTCTGTATCGGCATTATCTACCAGATCGCAAGATGATATTGTGTTTTACGTTTGGTTGTGAGGATATTGCTAATGATAATGGAATGAATGTGATAAATATTATAGTGGATAGACTTGTAAAGTTAAATAAGAATATCCCAGTTATAGTCAGAGGGATTCCTCTTAGATACGATTTGCCAGACTGGTCTCTGTTAAATCGAGAAATAAAAAACTAAATTCGTACATTATGAACTTAACGAAATACTTTCAAAACCTAATTTATATTCCAATTGATATTTTGAATAGACGGTGTTATAATAGATGTGGAGATTTATTAAACAGAAAGGGCATTAGTGTCTAGCTTCTTTTTTTAGTAGAGTTATTTTAGCTATAACTGGGGACAAAGACAAGGATGCACCTAATTTTTTAGAATGAATCATCACGACTACTGTTTAAGTAAGACTATGAGTTCAGATATACCCTCTAAGAAACTTAATAACTTTAACATTTTATTTAGTAATGTGCAGTGTATTAGATCTAAGGTGCGCGATCTGGAATTATTGGTAAACAGATTTAAGATAGACTTACTTTGGGTTGCTGAAACTGTTTAAGATAAGAAGAGATTGATCTGTATCTGTATGATCCTTCTGGTTATAAAATTATTTCAAGCTAAAGTAGAACTAAAATGATTCATGGAGGAGTATCTATATACATTAAAAAGGTATTTAATTGCACTGAGATTAACTTGGAAAAGTTTTGTATTGAAGGAACTATCGAGATTGGTGCTATGCTAATTGATAACCTGGATATAGTTGTCATCAATTTATATCGCCCTCCGGCTGGTAATTTTAATGATTTCTTTAGTAACTTATAGAGTTTAAGAAAAGTTTAATTGTAACTGGAGATTTTAATATAAACTTCAATAAATCATCGCCTAAATTGCTATACTTTCTTTCTGTCATGAAGTCATTTAATACGCAATTTTTAATCAATGAGCCTACCCGTATTCTTAACGATAGCAAGTCATGCATTGATAACACTGCAACTTCAATTGCTAATGATTATGTAATGGCTCAAGTAATCAAATATGTTATATCCGATCATCTTCCAATTCATTGCAAAATTGTGACTTCTAAAAGTATTAAAAATGGTAAGCGCTTGATAATAAGAAAAGCTGATGTAAACACTTTATACAATTTTAGATCATATTTAAAAAATTTTGACTTGAAAAATGTATACCCTCTCGCGACATTGGATGATGAGAGGAAACTTGAGGATGCAGCTGAAATGCTTTAGTCATGGTTAACTGATTGTGCTGACATTGCATTTCCGTTGGTAGAGTTTGATTCGTGAGAGATATTCGGTGAAGGGTTGGTATGATGGTGAACTTGCGAAATTGAAAAGAGGGTTGGATCTGTTACATGATCTAGTTAGATCTTGTCCTTCTCAACCCATTCTGAATGCGTATCATAATAAGGAAAAGGAATATCGAAAACGAATTAAACTGGCGAAAATTAAATTTAATAGTGATTTAATAAAAAAATCCGTCAATAGTTGTTACATAATTAAAAGCGAGACAAATGCATTGGATAAAAAATCTGATAACTACGTTAATTATACTGCGGATGAGTTTAATATGCATTTTGTTCAATTGGTGAATAAACTCGTTGAAAATATTCCTCTTTCCAATAAAAATTATAATTATTATCAAAAGAGAATGGGTAGAAAGACTTGTTCCTTCGGTTATAGAATTGTTAAAGTTGAAGAGGTATATGATGCAATATGGAATTTAATTAAATAAGAGTCAGGATATTTATGGCCTTAACAGCTTTATATTGAAGAATATAGCTGATATTCTACCTGAACCCCTTTCCTATCTGATAAATAGCTGTCTGAGAGTGGGGTATTACCCAAATGTTTTTAAATTGTCTAGAGTGCTTCCAATCCATAAAACTGGTTCTTACAATGACATCACCAACTTCAGACCAGTTTTTCTAATTCCTGTGGTTTCGAAGGTTTTTGAAAAGTTATTATACAAGCAAACACAGGATCACTTAGAGACAAATGGGCTATTATCTGCTATACAGTTCGGAGTCAGGACTGGTCAAGGAACTATTAATGCCCTTATAGATTTTGTGAAATGGAGCCACGGATCCTTGGAAAACGCAGATTCGCTGTTGATCAAGTTGTTTGATTTATCCAAGGCCTCTGATACCGTTTTTCATGACATTTTATTAGGAAAATTAAAGTGGTACGGGTTTAATGATTTGGCAGTCAAATTTATCTCTTCCTATCTCTCGAATAGATTGGCAGCGGTGTATAAAGGCGGTAAGTACTCTTCTCTACTGCAGCTCAAGTATGGCATGCCCCAAGGGTCTATTAGGGGACCTCTTATTATTCTTGGTTTACATTAACGATCTACCGGCAATGTTTGATAACGATGATATAATTAGGCCATATTTATATGCCGATGATCTTGCGGTAAAAGTTAGAAATGCAGATAACACATCCGTTAATAACTGCATTAAATCTATATTCGATTGGTGTGCTGCTAATAAGCTAAGTTTAAACCAGGACAAAATAAAAGAGATTACTATTAAATTAGGAAATTATGTTGGGACTGAAAAAGCTATCAATTTCTTAGGCATTTTCATAGATTCAAAACTGAACTGGACAGATCAAGTTAATAACGTCATGGGTAAAGTGTCTCGTGGAATCTATGTTTTGAGAAAATTAAGAATGTCGGTTGACTTGGAAGCTTTAAAGTTGGCATAATTTGCGTATGTTCATAGCAATTTTTGTGCTATGGTACTATAATTTGGGGTAATGCTGCCGAATGTAAAAAAATATTTAGGTTATAAAAGAAGGCAAATTAGAGTCAGTTTGGGTTTAGACTCGAAAGTATCTTGTCGTTCTTTGTTTTCAATGCCTCGTCTACGTAAAGTGCAATGAAGGCCAATTTATATGTTTCTCGCAAGTTCATGGATCATTTCACCAGAAAACGCAATAATCTTGTCCAGAATAGAAACAGGTTGACGAAAGTTCGTACCAGCTTCCATAGTTTGTCCATCTCTCTTTACAATTATTTACCAGAGAATATAAAAAATAATACTTTGAAGTGTTTCAAAACTAATGTTAAAAAACTCACCCACTGTATGAATATTTTAAAATTAAAGTTTTTGTCTTGATAATTTTGTGAATTCAAATTATATTGTAACTTGACCTTGCCAATAAGGACATTGCTTTTTTTTCTGGCAATAAAATAAAATATCAAAATATATTTCACGAAATTCTAATAATTTATTAAAGCAGTGTTTTCAAGTACTTCATCATTGTTATTTATAATTTTCACATATTAACCATTTAAGAGCTGCCTCAATAATACAAAAAATTTAAATGACATTGACCCATTTCTATTCACTATTTACATTAATACGTGATAAAAAGATCCAACTACCAATGTTGTTTACATTAGAATTCCATTACTTGTTGTAAAAGAAGGTCGTGTGAGTGTTTCACAAAAGATTTCTTTTTAATAAAGGTCACTAGATCAAACTCGCCATGCAATTCCCGGAGTTGATCTTTGTTTCTGATCATCCAAGACCATTCTAGTAAGCTGGGTCATGTATCTTCCTTCCTCCGCTCATTCAATACTTTTCATTCCTATCTTAGCTTTCGTGCATTTATGTTTATTAATCACAAAATGCTTTTTGCTTTTTCTTTTTGACATTCCCTGAAATTTAAACATTCTTTTTTTAATTGGAAAACAACTCATTTATCGGTTACAAATTAATTATAGTCACATAAATAATTTTTATCTGTGATGATGTTTCGTATATATTCAAAATTTTGGATCCTGAACCCGATACGATACTCTTAATGGTATTTTGTTTTCTGATTAACCACCAACCAAAATACCTGTTGGTTATTGATTTTATTTTTTTTTTAACCGAGTTTCTCGCCAGCCCCAGTCTCAAAACAAACTCCTTAAACGCTTTTAATAATGCCGCTATACTCTTTGCCGTAAACCAAATCATCAGCATATGCCAGATATTGCGTGGTCGATTTCTTACTAATAAATACTGCATGTTAAATTAAATTTCAAATACATAGGTATACATATATTTAATTCAACCTATTTATTTAAGTAGATTAAAAAATATGGAATTAATTAATTAATTGCCCAGCTCTGGAAGAAGTATAATTTTGTTAACTTTTAAGTTCAAGTAAAGTTAATCATTATTTTTAAAAGCGTTTTATTATTTATGCATTTAATGACGTAAATTATGACGTAACATTCATCTTAAATTTGAATGATAGAGGGGAGAAGAAAGATATTGTATACATATATATGTGAGCGTGTGCATAGCAATGATAAATATGCTTACTTGTAAGTAGAAATGTTATTTCTGTATGTATCTCCGCAGGAGTTCCAGGCCCGCACAACCACAGAACTATTGAACCCCCCTCTGGGTCACAAATTAATTTGACCAAGCAGGGGGTGCAATAGTACTAGACCGCCATATTGGTCTTCTTTACCTAATATATATCTATCTCTGCCTCTGTTCTTATGCCCACCATCAGTTTTGTGTTTCAAGCAGCGCCATATTCAACCCCATTATTTCTTTCTTTTTTTTTTTGTTTAGTTTTGTTCTCAACACCACCATTACATTTCTTATAAAGAATATTAATGGTTCTCTATTCCTTCTCAAATTTTAGAAAAATTACAATAATTCGTTTTATCAATATTGTTTTAGATACCCAATGTTTCTTCCTGAAAGATAAGATTTGTGTTTGGTGTTTTGCAAATTAAGTGGAAAACAAACGTTTGATAAAATTAAGATCTCTTTGAAGCAGTGAAACCGCTCTTTAGGACATGGATTTGATGGGGATATAAGCCACCAGTATTCATTAATTGCGTCATTTATAATAAATAATAAGTATTCATTTTACCGATATTGCATAACACCCTTAAACAAAGCATGGCAGAAACTTGGTCATGAACCAATCAAATATTGCTAATCATTCTTTCGATAACATGATCTTCATTATGAGTATCCTCTGAAGAAGGTTACTTTGAAAACCTTCTGTATATTGAAAATAACAGGTTACTTGTCAAATCGAAAGAGTGTTTTGTAATTTATTTGCATTATTGTTATTATTATTATTATTTAAGGTCAAATTAGAATTTTTTCTTTACTTAATTTTGATCCAATCACAGTTTTCAATTTAAAAAAAAAAGATCTGGTTTAAAAAATTCAATCAAAATAAATGAAAAACCAAAGTTTTTTCACGAAAACATTAATGCCGATGCACTAACCACAGTTTATATCTAATGATTTAAATTGAAATCATCTTTTTATTTTTTTAAAGTTTTTTTTATTTTAATTTTGATCAAAGTTTACATTTACAAAAGATAATAATTACTAATAATATTATAATGGTGAAAAATATGTACACACATACAAACAGCCCCCCCATACCTGTTAGTATCACGTGTTTATACATAGATACAGTCCTGATGACATCATATCTGGTGCGACTCTATTATCCACATGGCTACGTTGTTTGATCAATATTCTTATTGAATTTTCTGTTCGTTTATTGTATGGCGCTTCGTTATGGTATTGACAAAGTAATGGGCACACAATTGCTTCAATTCTTACAAGACGATTCTCTTACACCATTGTTGTTCATAAATATAAATATTGCATTCCCAAATTAATTTAAACCACTTTTCCAAATATATTTAAACTTCTACCAACTGTATAGTTAAACCGCTTTCAGTAATCTAACCTAAACTAAATCACTAAAAATCACAAAAAAAAAAAGAAAAAAAAAAGCAAAACAACAAAATTCACAAAAAAAAACAACAGCCAAAACCGTTAAAAACAACAAGAATCCTAACCTAACAACAAATATCACGAAAAATCACAAAAAAACAACAAACCATTAAAAACAACAAGAATCTTAACCTAACAACAAATATCACAAAAAAAACAACAACAAAACCGTTAAAAACAACAAGAATCCTAACCTAACAACAAATATCACGAAAAATCACAAAAAAACAACAAACCATTAAAAACAACAAGAATCTTAACCTAACAACAAATATCACAAAAAAAACAACAACAAAACCGTTAAAAACAACAAGAATCCTAACCTAACAACAAATATCACGAAAAATAACAAAAAAAACAACAAACCGTTAAAAACAACAAGAATCTTAACCTAACAACAAATATCACAAAAAAAAAACACAAATCATAAAAAGAAAACAACAAAACCATTACAAACTACAAAAATCCTAACCTAACCAAAATAAAAATAAAAAAATTACAAAATAAGAATCAACAAAAATTAGAAAAATAAAAAACAATCAAAAACTACCAAAAATAACGAAAATCACTAAAAATCCATCCCCCCCAAACAAAAAACATCAGAACTCACAAAAAAAAGTCCAAAAATCACTAAAAATCATTTAGAAAAAAAAACAAACAATTAAAACAACAAAAATTCTACCCTAACCTATCCTAACCCAAAACAAAATTCACAAAAAACAATACAAGCCAACAAAAACAAAAAGAATCAACAAAAATAATTAAAAACAACAACAAAACCATTAAAAACAACAAAAATCCTAACCTAAACTAGCCCAACCTAACCAAAAACAAAGATATTGGCAAGAAAGGATACACATATAATTTTAAAATGGAAAAGATAATAGGTTAAAACATATTTGTTGTGGTGGTTGGTTCCGCAGAGCTGGAAAGCATCAAAGACATTTTCCGTGATAGCCTGTTTAATTTTGTGGTCATCTGTAATGTGATGGTGTGATGATGTGTAGTTGGTTGTGTAGCACGAGCGGTTTCGTATTAGGGCTTGTAATGTTAAAATAAGCATAGAAGTATTAAGAATAATCAAGACATCACCACTGTCAACAATAAATATATTCTGTTAAAATAATTACGAGTTAATTGATATTATAAACTTAATTAATATATTGTGAATCTGGCACTAATACTAGGAGAGCGATTCCTGAAGTGTTCTCTTTGAAAGCTGAAGTGTTCTGGCTTTGGAAACAGAATACGACTGTATTGTTTGAAAGCAGAAGTGAGACTCTAGTTTGAAGTCTGAGTTCAGACTGTCTTTTTTGAGCTGAACTATTTGAAAGCTGATGGCTCTCTCTATTCTTTGGAATTGCTCTCTCTCTAGCGGGGGAATTTTCTTGTACAAAAGATTTACCCTAACGGGATTTTGTGCCTTTATTTTTCTATAAAATACACTCTTTTTCACAGTTAAATTCACAGTCTAATATATTAACAAAATTAGATAAATTATTTTTAAAAACTATTATTTTTCATTTCGTATACTTCCACTACACATCCACCAGTGAGTGTATAAACTGAATCAGAGTGAATCACACTGTCTGATAAACGCATCCTCAAGATGGGCGAACATCCGAAACCGGTTGTTGACTACAAAATGAAGCAGGCTACTATAGAAAATGTCTTTGATGATAAAACATATATTTTTTTTTCCAAAAAAATCCTCTGTTTTCCTCAAAAGTGGGAATAGATAGCATTGTTTACATTTTTACTATTTTACGAGTATTTGATCACATACAAACAGCCATACAAGCAGACTAGTATAGGCTAGTATGTATTTATGCTTATAGGAAAATAAATGGAGGTTGAATAAGTTAAAAGATATATTAGGGAATGGTATGTACGTATGTACTATCTGTCAAAATCCCCCATATATGCCTTTGTCAATATATTTTTCTTTTAATAATTAAACTTCGAAAAAAGCCCTATAAAGTTCTATCACAGTATTTTGAAAAATTGTGCCGAGAAATTTGATTTAAAGGGATTCTGGACAGCCGTACGATGTTGGATGTCCCCTCTGAATTGTATTTTTAAATAGAGTTTTCCCTTGATTATTGAAAGGATGGCAATGTAAAATATTTTATATTTAAAATGACATAGCCAACCTTTCAATAATCGTTTAAAAAACCTCCAAAGAATTTATTTTTTTTTTTATAACTTTTTTATTGAATATTCACAACTGTTCTATAAGGAACACAAGTAAATGTGATGTATGAACAATATACAAATGGCGTGATATTCGTGAATGACGGTCATCCAATGATGACCATCACTAGTCGACCAATTGGTCATGTGGCCAGCGGCGCCTCAGCCGTCTGTAAGGATTAGAAGGAAGTGTCGTTGACGATAAATTTGCAGCTAAAGGGTTAGTATGTGATAGGAGTTTATGATGGAAGCTATTGTAACGAGTTTTGGCAAGTTCAGAAACGAATGGAATTTTGAGGTCATTGTGGATAGTTAGATTACTGACAAAAAAAAGGGTGCGTTTAGGACATGGCGGAGGATCTTAGATTGTAGGGTCTGTATTTTGTTAATGTTAGATCGTTTTGCAGTTCCGTAAAGTTCGAGTCCGTATATCCATATAGGAGCCAAAAGAAATAGATACAGTCGTCTTTTATTGTAGAGTGTTAGTTTTGAGTGTTGGTCGAGTAGTCTTTTTAGGAGCTTGTATCTATTATTCAGTTCAATGCGTTTAAGTCTTGTGTGTAGGTTCCAAGTAAGTCGCTTGTCCAGGTACAATCAAAGGTACCGCACATGGTCTGCTGAGGGAATAGGTGAGTTATACAAATAGAGAGGAGCAAGAGTTTTTCGTTTTAAGAATTTATTAAAGTATTAATTTAAAATAGAAATTCCAAAAAAAAAAACAAATTCTTTCTGAGTCAACCCTAATTTTTTACATTTTTACTATTGTTCAAAAACGTTTAAATATATCTGGAAAAGTTAAATGAATTTGGAAATGCTATAATTTGATAAGTTAAATTATAAACAAAATTAAAGAAATATAAATGCCTTAAAATGCTGAACCAATAAAACAATAATATTTTAAGCTACTTGAACACTATTTCTTACCTTAATAGTTATAATGTTTTCTAAATTTATAATAGAATCATTTTTAAAAATATTCATACAAAAATAGAATTATAAATTAAAAACTTCTTTATATTATAACTATAGAGATTTCACCAAGAAAGTTAAAGCAAAAGAAAGTTGGAAAAAATGGTGTTTATCTCAGAAAGGAGTGTCGATTGTAAGAGGGGTAAATGTTGCCGCAGAAAGTGGATTGGTCCCAATAGAATGCAGGGGTTGATACAACACCCTAGGGACCATCTGACTTACCTGTCTCTGCTTTTACTTCCCACATCCCCACATACACCTTCTTCACACTTGTAGAGAGAGATACTGGTTGAATTCTCTACACTTCTATATTTCAATGTTACCTTCATCAATCTAAACCTCCTTACTTTAATCTATATCTTTAAATATATATATATTTTACCACGTATTGTCATATTATCTAACGATCTAACAATTTTATTAAATGATAAATAATCCATCAATTTGTTATCTGTTTAATTGTGGAATTGTGATTTAATAGTGGCAAAATTTCTTCAAGACTGGACAAATCTTTCTCAATGTGTTTCTATTATCTTAGATATATTGTAATGTAACTAGATTTGACTTCCATTATTTCATGTTAAAACATTTTTTATTGCAGGAAAATGAATATTTTTCAATTTTGATCCAATCAAAGATTTTTCACGTTTGTACGCAGAGCAAGAATATTAGTTCTATTCAAGTGGGATGCATTGTCGATTTCTAGAATATTTTACTTGGCGAAGCGGCTATATTTTTTAGATTATTATTAATAAAACTTGTCGGGGTTCTATCTAAAAAAGCAAATGGCTGAATATGAAGCTAATTTTTTTTTTTTAGCATCGCTTCTCAGCTATGCCTATAAAATATTCTCCAATATCTTATATTAAGGCTTTTCCCTCACGCTGAGAGGGAGCAGACAAATGTAAGTATAGAACAAAAAAGTCGAAGAAGGAGAGAATATAACCGTCAAACAAATCACCTGTTTGTACATCCTAAATCCACGTACAGAAATATTCAACGGGAGAAATGGTATAAGGCAATGCTGCAACTAACGATCCCTCCTAAACTAGTGTGCCTCATCAAAATGATTATGTAGAGGATTTAAGAAGCTTAGTACGTAATCGGGGAGCATTATCCGCCGAATTTGGGACATACAAAAGTCTAAGACAGGAAGACACACAATCAGGTTTTCTTTTCTACTTAGTCCTAGAGAAGGTAATGCGTCAGACAAATATCCAGCTAACTGGCACGATATTTAATAAAACTTTGCAGGTTTTGGCCTATGGAGATGATTTTGTGTGGATATTGTTGGAAGGACATTTAGGGATATAAAATAGCGTTTCATAGTCGTTAGGGGACGGATGAGAAAATGAAGCTACCCGTAAACAAAAGTAAGACCAAATATTTGCATGTCTAAGGAACTCCTGCTCTCCGAATGATAAAACATTATTTGGTCGGTATAATATACAACAAGTTGACCTGGAAACGCTAATAACAAGGGACAAAAAGGTAGATCAGGAGATTAAATAAAGGGTGGTGCAGGCGGCTGGGTATTATTTTGGATTTAACCGAAATATAAGGACTAGTCTCGTCTCCAGAAATGCTAAAACGGTTCTCTGAAAACCATCGATTAAACTAGTACTCACATATGGTTCAGAAACTTGAATTGTGTAGTGGAAGGACGAAATCGAAAAATAATAGTTTAAAGTTTAGAATCTTTTATAGTATCCAAAATTGTATTTTTGTTAATATTTTATAATTATCTTAGTGCTGTGAATTTACCTTCAAAAAGAGTATATTGTAGAGCCAGGTATATTAAATTTAGGTCATTGCTATTAGGAAAACAAAGGCACAAAAATCCGTTAATATAATACAATGCGACTTGGCCAACTGTTTTTGTTAGAGAGCATTCCTTAGAACAGTCTCACTTCTGCTTTCAAACAACGAAATCTGTAATCTGCTTCCAAAGCCAGAACACTTCAGAAAGCCACCAAAAAAAAGTATAGAAAGTTACACTTCAGGAATCGCTCTCTTAGTATCAGTGCCAGTTTCACAATATATTAAATAAGTTTATAATATCAAATAAGTTGTAGTTATTATTTTAACTGAATATATTTATTGTTAACAGTGGTGCTTTCTTTATTATTGCTAATACTTCACTCTCTTTTATACTTACATACTTACAAGCCCTAATACGAAACCGGTCGTGCTACACAACCAACTACAAAATCATCACATCACCAATCACATTACATTGGTGCCAGCTGTTACATTACAATTGTCTCAAGTTAAGGCTAAATGAGAAGATATTTCAAAGGTTTGAAAAAAGAATGCTTCAGCATATGTATGGGCCCAATAAAAGAGGGTAGGGCCTGGAAAAGAATAGACCAATTGATGCATTTTTTTTTTTTTAAGGACGCGGATATCGCTAAAGCAGCAAGGGTTGGCAGATTGAGATAGGCAGGACATGTTCCTAAAGAATGTCACAGAGACTAAAGTCCCTAAAATGCTGTTAGGAGTGAAATTATTCCGAATAAAAAAAGAGTAGAGTGGCCCAAATTACGATGAAACGATGGTATACAGAAAGTTGCCAGGAACCTGTTGGATATTACAAATTGGAAGCTTGCAGTACAATATAGAAAAGACTGGTGGAAGCGTATTGAGGAGGCCAACGTTCATTAATGGGCTGCGATGCCTACAAACAACGAGAAACAAATGTAATCTCTAAGGACAATTAAATATATTACTATAATCTTTAATTTATAAAACAAACTTAATACCTCGGTAAAGAAGCAGAGACTTCTTTTCTAAGAACTTTATTAAAACAAAACTTTAAAAAAACCATTGATATGTTTAATTCTTTTTATTAAATGTAATTATAATACTAGTAAAACTATATATGTGATATATCACAAGTATAACTATAGTTTTTAAGAATTTCATGAAGAAAAAAAATTTGAAACCAAAGGAGACAATAAATTTATGTCTAATATATCTAAGCATTTATGCAGTTCAAAAGTTGGGAATACCTTCAAATACATATCCCCCGTATTCTTACTATTAATTTTTTTTTTTTTTAATTAAGGCGCGTCAACATCTATGGCCATTGGCGCCTGGAGCCTTCTCAGTGCACTGCCGGCCTCTAGACATGTTCTCTCGTAACAGACAATGCCGTCCATCACCGGACATGAGCTGTAGAGGCTCCTAGAAAGAGAAAATCTAAGGACAGCACAGCTGGACTCGAACCCGGAACATCCGCGAGGGAATCCAGTGCGCTAACCACTGAGCTAACATGATCAATAGAGATCAATAGAGTAGATGAATAAAGAGGTAGTATCGCAGATATATATATATGGAACCCATTATTTATATATATAAAGGATATTATAAGTGAATTATAATTATTGAACGAGAGTTTTTTGATAAAATACTTGTAAAATGAATGATAAACCATTTAAAAGCGTTATCATTTCTAAATCACTAAAAACATATTTTTCACTCTTTTTAAGATCGGTTCGTTTATATCAGTGATGGCTCCTGTTTAGTTTGCTTCTTTTACTTCCTGTTTTCCATTAAGCAAGATTTATAGTCAATTCTAATTTTTAATTGTTATTGAATATTAGAATATTCTAATATTCTAGCGTTTTCCAATATTATAGAAAACCAAGAAATCAGGATCCTTCACCAAGGGGGAGTGTGATGTGGACGACGAATGTTACCATCAGAAAATAATATTGCCATTCAACTCCTCAATCAGATATCAGAATCCGAATAAACATTAAGAACCTAAATTTACAAGTTGTTATGAATGTCAGACCCTAACCTTTCACTGACGACTCTCACGGAGACTGAAGTACACCATTATTATTATTATTATTATTACTCACCACCAATATATAGAATAGAAAAAATCTACAGGTAAATATGCACGTATAACCCTTTTTGTACTGTTAGAAATTGAATGACAAGCCATTTAAAAGCATTGTCAAGTCCTAATTCTCTAAAGCAGATTTTTCACGCTTTTTAACCGGTTCGTTACACCTGTGATGGCCACACTTTAGTGTTCTTCTATTCTCGGTTTACTTATAAAGCAAAGCTTTTGGTTAATACTAATTTAGTTTGTTATTCATCAATGCAGAATTTACAAAACAAAAAAATTTTGCTCTATGGAGTGTTGTATGTAATATTTATGTACTTACATAAATTACTTACTTACAGTTAAAAAATTACATATTTGTTTTGGCAATTTTAGATTAAACTGGACTTTTTACATTATACTTGTGGTATTAAAAAAAATTAAATAAACCAAATATATTTACTAGTTTGTGTTCATTTATTATCAATTTATTGCACTGCGGCCATTGAACGACCTTGGCTTCCTGTACCAGTCTCCACAACCTTCCTTCTCCATTGCCTTACTTCCTTTTTTTGGAGATCAGACTCTACATACTGCAATCACAGTCGGGGGCCACCCCTTGGTTTTCCGCCGCCTGGGTTATCTTCATATGCTTTCCAAGGCGCTCTCTCCCTTTCCATTCTGTAGAGGTGCCCTAACCATTGCAATCTTGTCAGCTTTACCACCGAGACTAGATCAACCTCCTTAAAGAGCTGCTTCAACTCAGCGTTCTTTCGACACTGTAAAACTTCAAGAATTAAAAAAAAAGCATTTCAGTAAGGCCGGTTACGTTTCGAAAATAAATTAACTACTGTGTTACACAATTTACACATAGAAATAATAATGTATTGTAAGTAAAAAAAGAAAGAAAAAAATGAATAATTAAGAAGAAAAAAAGAACTATTTTAAAGATTACCGTTGTTAGTAGTTACGATAAATTACAATATTCTCTCAACGTTTCATAATTGAATGTAATTGCTGAATGTAAACAATTAATTAGTTGTTTGTTAATGATGAAAGATAACAAGTGTACTTAGTCTCTTCATGGTTGGCGTGTGTCGACAACGGCAGTGATGTTGTGGTGTTTCTGTATGTATGTATGTATGTATATTATATTATATTTGTATGTGTGTTCATAATATGTGTAGTGTTTGTGTATGTATGGCCAAGACTTGCTACTACCAGGCAACCGTAGGTAATTAGCGCTCTCAGTTTATATGTGTAATTAATGACTGAGTTGTAATGATCTCAGACTGTTTATATAAGGTCGATTCATGCCAACTTCAGTATATTCATATAGTACTTGCACTATATACCATAATGCAATCTTTTCCCTACATACGAATCATTGTTTTTCTTTGAAAAAAAATCATTATCAATAACTTACAAAATTTCATTGTATTTAATTCATTTAATTATTTTCCCTAATTAATTCTATATAATAATTTTTCATCAAGAAAATCAACTCTTCAACTTCAATCCAACTTCAATCGATATGGTTAGTTCTATGTTATCTTTCAGAGTAGATGCACAGCAAGAGTATCTTTTCAATTAAAATACCCTTTGCTACAAGAATACTAAATATTATTAAACAAAAGCTTATTATTATAATATTAATGCCAATGAGAAGTGTGTAATTTGTAATATGAAATCAAATGAAAATTTATTCATGTGTTCATATATTGTCTTGCTTATTCTTCGTTGCGTGAACATTACTGTAACTGTCTTAATATCCTTCCATATTATTGAAACTAACATCATTAATGTTACTTTCTTCGAAATCCATAATATAACTGGTAATGATGAGGTGTTTGTACGGCATTGGCCAGAGGAGTTTTTAAAGAAAAGAATTTTTTGTTACTCTATGTTTCGGGTTACCATTGGTGCCCTTCTTCAGGAGCCCTATAAAATTTATTGGAGAAAATACATTTGTACAATATTGTAGTTACAAGAAAAGTGCATAGATTTATCCCCCCCCCCCAAAAAAAAGAAAAATTCAAATAAAATTATATTAACAATAAGAGAAAATATAAAACAGATAAACATAAATTTAGAGTAGGAGAGGAGTGTACATTGAGAACGTTGAGATTGAAATGAAGATAGAGTAATTTTTTAAAAATTGACAAAAAACCTGTTAATAGGTGGGGAGGGATAAGAAAAATGTTTATAGTGAGGCGCGGCAATTTCAAAATTTGGAAGAACAAATTATATTGGCGAGTATCTTTTATTTAGGGTTAGAAAAATATTGTTATAAGTTGAAGTAATGATTTCTTTGTCTCTTTTAAAATTGATAGCTTTTGGAGGTGAATTTGCAAGGATTCGGATAGAAGACGTTCTGAATTGGTTGGGGTAAGTAGTTAAAATGGAAGGGTTATTGAAATCGATGACATGTGCTGTCAGTTTTTTATGGTTAATAATGTCTAGTTCATGTTGTCTGAGTCTTTTCTGTGAAAACTGTTTGGATTCACCTATGTAGCAAGCGTTGCAGTTGGGTGTGAGTACATTGAGGTTTGTATACCGTATGTGTTTTGTTAGATTTTTCAATGGGGACTTCAATTTTTGAGAAGATTTTATTTAGTTTGTTGGTGGGGGAGAAGCGAGTTTGGAGGTTGGGGATGAATTTTATGAGGACATTATTGATTCTATTGGAAATAGGACTAATGAAGGTGAGAGCGAGTGGTAAATGGTAATGTTTTACATTAACTGTTCTTCATCTTATCAGTAAATTCGTTAAACGATTTCATATTGAAATTATTTATTATTGTTTAGTAGGTGATAGTACCTAAAATAACGCTACAAATCATTATTCTAAATTGCTTTAGAAACTTGACTAATTAGGTGTAGCTCGGTTGTGTAGGTTGTTCTGAGGAAGAGGATACGGTGAGAGAGGGAGACCCTTCGTTCTATCTGTAGTAGAGGGTCAGATCGTAATCAAAGTGAAGGCAGTGACGACCTATAAATTTATACTATAGTAGAATAGAAGGTGTGCTTCCAAACAGTATAACGATGTGGTAGGTATAGGGGAAATAGAAAGAGATGGAATGAAGGAGGATGATAGGAAGTGAGTGACAGATGAAATATGGAGACAGAGCCGTGATGTGGAGTAATGAGTGTACAGTAGTCCCGTCCTCTCTTCGTAGAGCACAACGCCCGAGCACGCTATCTAATTGATGGTGGCCCCAGCTATACCATTCAACACCTATTCCACAGTCATATCCTTGGGGGTGAGTTCCTTCTTATTGAAGGACACGAACAACAAACCACGCAACATTATACTATGTAGGACTACCTAGATATAGCCAAAGAAGATATAGAATATTTGAAATAGGTTATTTTCTACAAAAAACAAATAACATTTGGAAATCAAGTTTTTTAAAAATGAAGGTTCTAATTGCAAAAGGAAATATACTCATCAAATACCGAAATTAAAACATAGCACGTTGGGATGTAGATACCATACCTTTCAACTTAAATACTTTCAAAAGGAAATAAAGCCCATTTAAACCTTAATTGAGACTGTTCCAGAGTGGTATATGGCCAAACTGATCCAGCTTCAAAGGGGTATAAATCAGGGCCATTCATTAGAATGCATCCTAAAAAAAACGGTGTGTTCTATGACTGAAACGAAGGTCCAAACTTTCAGCAGTCCTTCTGTTATTATCCTAAAAATAAGTCTAAGTTTAACAAAGAATTTACTTCAAAGAAATTGTTTGCATTTTTTTATTACTTAAAAATTTAATCTTTTAGAATGTTCAATAACTAAGGAATCATTATATTCAAATAAGGACCTAGTATAACTTAGATTTGTACTAATTTCTGATCTTTAATCCAATAGTATAGTAATTGAAGTATGGTATCAATTAGTCATTATTTAAACAAGCTCATATGACTATTTTTTGCTAATATTTCTAGTCTTGAAATATTTTGAATAAATATTTCATTAAGAAATATTTTGAATAAATAGAATTTATGTTAAGACATTGATGCCGAACTGGCTCGTCACATGTCCTTACCTTCCTGTAGCTCCGCATTGCTATCGTATAAGTCCTGGAGAATCAATAACAGCTAAGCTTTCTCACCACATTGTCTAAGGAAGGAAGTATTCTGCAAATGTGTCAGGATCTTGAATTTTGAGTATTCATCGAAAATGCATATATATAATGACCCCCCTCCTAAATAAGAAAAAAATATTTTAGAAATATAAAAAATGTAAAACGCATCTCTCAGCAATGTAAAGTTGCAACATGTTCAAACTTGAGATTTCATTTAAATGCCGCAGAGGATCCGACAGTAAGATTTAGGAGAAAATCGATTAATAAAATATAAAGCTATACTTTATTGAATAGAGTTTTCCATTTTTCATTTTTCTCTGGACACGGCTCCAAGGATTTATTTTAACAAATAACTGCTACAAATAAAGAGCCCAACTCTTATCTAAAACACGTTTAGAGAGATTTGAATGCACTGGAGTTAGACTTGCCTTTAAGAAAGCGCCACTTTCTTATATTTTCCTTGTGTATATTAAAAAGGATATTTAAATAGGTAAGTACAAATTTTTTGCACGAATTCAGTTTTCACAACTGAATTTCCTTGTAAATGACTCCAGCAATTTTATTTCAATTTTGTATAAGTACGTACTACACAGATGGAGGTCTATCATTTTTATTTGTAATTTATTCCAAGTTTAATGGGCTCTAGAGCGATGGCGCAGCAAGAGTAAATGGCGCCCGAGGCATCATAGTATTTTTGCCCCCTCCTCATTTTTGTCAACTTATGCGGAAAATAAATATTTACTCCAGCGTTATATAAATATTAGATTAGATTAGAAATGGGGGGGGCGAGCCTCATTCCACTGCGACCTACAAGACGAGATCTATTGTGGATCCCCTTAAATTATAGCACAACCCCCAGCTTTGCCCTCCTGATCAATCCTAGGAAAGCTGAGAGCGGCTCCGCCATGAAGCTCATAGCTTCGGGATTACCTGTCCCCAATTGAAGAAACCTTATCCTTGCCAGGCCGGCGCACTCACAGAGGATGTGCGCCGGGGTTTCTTCCTCTGCCTTGCAGAATTGGTATACCGCATTATCTGCAAGTTGTAGATGGCGCATGTGTCTGTTCAGCCTACAACGCCCTGTTAGTAGACCCACAGTTAGCCTTATATCCCTTCGGGTATGGCTCAGTAGATCTCTGGTAAATTTAGGCAAACGTCTCTTGATAAAGAGCTTTGCCTGCCTCTGTCCTGGTGTTCTCTCTCACCAAAGCAGACGCTGTTCTTCTATCCAACCTTTGATAGAAGTTTGAAATATATATACTCATAAAAAAATAACGGGCACACTAAAATTGATCATGAATGATGTAATTTTGAGCATACATGTTATGATTGTAATCACATACCTACTAAATTTCATATTCACATATGAATTTAGGTGAAATTAAAATGGCATTTTAGTTTTCTGGCTTTAAAAAAGTGAAATAAATGCAAAAAAAAAAAACATTTGTCTTCGCTCAAAAATGGTGCCCCGGGACATCGATACCATCTTAGTTACGCCAATGCTTTAGGTGAACATAAGCTTCCTAAAAAATTGCCTCTTCAAGATATTCTGTACAGTCCTTTCTCTGTATTAAAAGTGTTGCAGCTATTCAAATATGAGAAAAGTTTTAATTATGGCTGGGAAAAAGTAAGGAAAAGCTGCGTTACTGTTTACCACAGGGTTTTTTGTTGTATAATAAAACGAATTATTATTTAAAAAATATTAAATTGTGTAACTACTAACAAGTTAATTCTAGGTTCCAAAAATTAGATAAATTATAAACCAGTAATTCTTTCAGATTTCAACATATTAACCCTTTCCATTAATCTTACCAACTAATTGTATTTTAAATTCAGCAGGTTGCCCAAAAATATACTACCTAACAAGGATAAATCTTCAATTAAAATAATATATATATATATATATATAAAATGAAATAAAAATTAATTAATGATCAACACTAACAAATCAATATAGAAACAATCATTCATTAATTGAATAAAAGTCATATTATTTGATTGTTGTAATTTATCATAATATTACCATAATAATATCATTATTGGAAATAACATTTTTTTAACCTATAACCTCTTTTGGAAGGAAGAAATTTATATAACTATTTAAAAGATATATCCAAATTAACATAATAGTGTAAACTATGTTTTAACATAAAGTGTTACCACTACTGCAACTTGAATTTTATATTTAAAGTAGTTAATAATTTTCCTTTACTAGTTGCTAATGATGCCACATGATTTAGAGTTAAGAAGTTTTACAACAGCCAAAATTAATATTCAACCTTGCCCAAGATACAGGAGTATTATTCAAAATTATCAATCATATTCAGCAAATATTTGATTAGATTATTAGGTATATTTGTAATGGAGCTTAGGAGGACTGGAAATATCTTCTCTCTTCTGTATTTCTGTAACTTCTAGGATTACATGGAATTATCATAAATTATACATGTTACAATTTATTTAATCCATAAATTTTTGTATATTTTAAAAATACAGTAAAATAAATATAAAAAAGTATTATTACAAAATATTATGCAAAAACTCGTTAAGAATTTCAGTTTTGATTGTATATCTGAGCTATTATTGCTCTGTTCTATGTGCTTTCCTATTCATAATTCATTTCAGGGAATTCTTCATAATAAACTCTTCCTCAGCCACGCAGTGACCTAGACCTATATCTGGGCAGGGGCAAAATTATTTCAGGATTAATTGGTCCTTTATAATAAAATTGGCTTTGTTCTATCAGGCCGTTCATATTGTTTTTTTCTGCAGTCAATACTATATTTGGATAATAGGATTGAAGGACTAGATTTTGGAAGAAACCGCTGACGATTTGTGGTGCCACTTCAGGTAGCTAGCAACAGGCAGGCGAGGAAGAGACGAGAGCCAAAATGTTGCCCTTTTTCCATCAAGTGTTATGATGGGACAGTATCACCATAATTTGTGTATATCGTAGGGATGGCTTTATATGATTATGCATGAGAATTACCATCTCCCAAAATTTTTGTTACACAATCACTCTCTCTCACTCTTTCTCTCTCTCTCTCTCTCTCTCTCTCACTCTATATATATATATATATATGTACAGGGTATCCCATTTAAACGATCCACTTTTGAAATAACTCCTAAACGAAGCAAGATATCTAAAAAGTGAACATAAGGTTTGTTGAAGTATTTTTGCTCTAGTTTATGATGGTGTTATGTTTTTTGACTTTATTGCCGCCTCATACCTTAAATCGGTGGTTGAAAGTGGCGTTTTCCTTTTGACCCCCACTTTTTATTACTGTATTGAAAACTATTAGAAAAATGAAGAAAAATGCCGTTAATTTCACTTCAATATTTCAAACCGTTGCCAAAATATTCAATCAAAGATTAAATTTTCTTCATTTTTTCCTATTTCTTTGTTTCATAAACTAAAATTAAAAGCGGGTTTTCTTATAAATTTCGAATAAACAAGAGCGTAAACATTTAAAAGCTATTTTAAAACCATAAGATACTTAAAAATCAGGTAAAACATCATTAAAACATAACAATATTCCAGTTTATTTACAAAAATCTATAAAAGAATATTACCTATTTATTGAAAATTACCTCCTCGGCTTAAACGGCACAAGACAGTCGCTGCCCAACATATGAAGTTGCTAATTGTATCATGTCTGCCGGAATTGCTAAGCAGGTTTGGATTAAGTCTTCTCTAGTACTTGGTGGAATTGTTTTGGAGTTGTTGATACTTTGGCATACATTTTTTGCTTGAGATATCGCCAAAGAAAAAATCAAGATCTGGAAGGCAACTTACCAGTCCCTGTATCTCGATTCAGCGGTTACTGAACATCAGTGTGTTGTTTGGTGCGGAATGGTTGGACTCAAAACTATTAGCCCCTATTTTCTTCCAGGTACTTTAAATGGGCATGAATAGGCTAATTTTATTGGCCAAGAGTTGCAACAGTTGCTGGAGGATGTACCATTGAATGTCAGAACAAGAATGTGGTTCCAACAAGATGGTTGTCCCGCCCACTATGCCTTAGTGGCGAGGAGAGAAGTGAATGAGATGTTCAGTAACAGCTGAATCAGGAAACAGCATAAAATTTATACCAGGAAACCAACAACTCCAGAAGCACCTAGAGAAGATTTAATACAAACCTGCTTAGCAATTCCGATACGATTAGCAACTTCATATGTTGGACAGCGACTGGGCTTGTACCGTTTAAGCCGATGAGATTTTCAATAAATAGGAAATATCCTTTTATCGATTTTTGTAAATAAACTGGAATTTTTTTTTAATGATGTTTTATCTGATTTTTAAGTCTCCTTTGGTTTTAAAATCGCTTCTAGTTTTACCAGCCAACTCTCTTATTTATTCGCAATTAATAAGAAAATCCGTTTTTAATTTTAGTTTATGAAACAGAAAAATAGGAAAAAAATCGACGAAAATTGAATCTTCATGGTTGAATATATCGGCAACGGTTTGAAATACTTAAGTGAAATTATCGGCATTTTCCTTCATTTTTTTAATAGTTTAGTTTTCAATATAGTAGTAAAAAGTGGGGTCAAAAGGAAAACGCCACTTTCAACCACCGATTTAAGGTATAAGGCGGCAATAAAGTCAAAAAAGATCAACACCGTCATAAACCAGAGCGAAAATACTTCAACAAAATTACGTTCACTTTTTAGATATCTTGCTTCGTTTAAGAGTTATTTCAAAAGTGGACCGTTTAAATGGGACCCCTATATATTTATAAAATAACTTGAATATAAAGGCCAAGAATCTACCATTCTTAATCAGTGACAAATGAAGATAATACAAAATTTCTTTAAATACACCATTTATTTAAAGAGGTTTTCAATTCATCTAATGACAATAAATCCATTGTTGTGGTGGTTGGTTCCGCAGAGCTACAAAGCATCAGCTCTTTTTTGTGGATATCGACTGGTTCCGGGCGTTCGCCCATCTTTAGGATGTTTTTGTCAAAACACTATGATAATATAGACTTGCACAGAGCAAATTTAGTTGATACACTGTTTTAAAAAAGTGTTTTTTGTTAAGACCTAACTAGGTTAAGCGAGGGTTCGTTGATACCTGGGTAGGAAAACACATGTTCCTGTAAAAAATGGAAAGTCATCGTCCGATTTCGTACGTACGCATATCATCAGGATGTTTTTGTCAAAACAATGTGATAACATAGACTTGCACAGAGGCAAGCTGCAGGATATCACGAAAAATATTTCTGACAATAAATTCTTCATTGTAAATTCACCTGATGAATTAAAATAGAATATCGTTCCATAAATCTAAATTCCAATAACCCATTTTTTACATTACGCAATAAATACAAATTATGTATCTTATCAAAAAATGTTGATTTTTGAAAGAAAAGCAACAAAAATAAATGTTTTTTGAAAAAATATTTGTTCCGGTCATTAGTTAAATCATGAACTTGCGAAGTGTAACATATGGATTTACAAAAAAAAAATTATAATTATCAGTAAACATATGAAATGTAACTTATTGACTTTTTTGGGGCGCGTCGACAACTATGATTACTAACGTCAAAATATAAAAAGAGCTTTCTTTATGCTGTATCTAGGGCCAATCCTTTGTTATGACGACCAGGTATAGGGTACTGAAGAATGCCATATGTGTGTAAAGGGTTCTCAGATTTTTTATTAGTAATTTATTTCACCTTCTGAATCAAATCACTTTGTAAATGTAAAATAAAAAGCAAACTATAGTTTGTTAATCTAGAATTAAGTTACTTTCACAAAACAAAACAAGTTATATAATAAATTAAAAAAAACAGTCCTCTGATTAAAGAAGGAGAAATATCCAATGCTGTCAATATTATTCAACAAAATAAACAATTAATTATATATCTTTAACATCCTCCCAGCGAGGCATCAGGTTCTATCTCTAGGGGATATAATAACTGAGTCGGGCGACGATAACTTGCTCTATTAGAGCCAGTCGGACTTCGCAGGCTCGGACTTTTCCATCTCTGTTTCGGGAAACGTTAAGAACTCTTCCTTACTTACAATGGATTCTAAGTAGATGATCATGAACCAAGACCATCCTTTTTTAATTTAACTTGATTTGCTCTGTTTATCATGCTGGGCCGACCACAATAGTTGAAGATAACTTTCTGATTAGATTCTTTCAGAAACTTCTGATTAGAATCTCGTTCTCGACTCCACTATATTTCAAGGACTACAATTCTGCATATCTCAGTTCTGTATTTTTTTTGAAATGTGATTTGGATCACACACCTGAACAACATCTATTTGATTTTCGAATATTTTTCTTTCTAATTAATCCAGGGAGGAAATAGTTAAATGGTTAGCGTACTGGGCTCCCACGCGAAGGACCCGGGTTCCAGTTCAGCTGTGCTGTCCTTAGATGTTTTCTTTCTAGGAACCTCTACAGCTGACTGTCCGGTGATGGACAGTGTTGCTGTAACGAGATTCGGCAGACAATGCACTGAGAAGTCTCCGGGCACCAATAACCATAGTTAACGCGCCTTAAATTGATAAAATATAGGGTAAAAGCACATTTCAAAGTTATAGCCCTGTATCAAAATATAGGAGATATTTTAAAGAGGTAATGCTTATAAAACATATGTCAACTACTATTATCTACAAAAAAATGTTATTTTTCAAAATAAAGATATTCTCATTTATTCCAGAAACAAAATACAAATACACTACATTTGGCCGTCTTTCTACTATGGTAGGATAGATGACGCACCATAGGTAGGAGACCTCTCCTTTGTTGTAGGTAACATGGATGAACGACATGAAACTTGGTAAACACTATGTCTACGAGCCCAACTTTAACGACAGCAGGAAATCTTTCATTTCAATTGCAGTGAATATAGTATATAAAAATTTACTAGGCGTTATGAAAATTCTGGTATTCACCAGATACAGCTGATGCGTATAAATGTTCGTAGAACACAGATGAACATACAAAATAACTGAAGAATTCTGCAATACGTTCGCTTCTGATATCTCTACTCCTGGACTAACTTCCATGACGCCACGTGGTGGCAAACAAGAGAAGTAAAGCCTGCGTCTTCTCTCCTTCACCCGTCATCTCTCCTAGCTTTACTCTATATATAAATATCCACTTTACAATCTTTGGTTGAATTATGAGAAGTTGATTCACAAAATAGGTAACAACTCTCAGCACTTGAAAATAAACCAGCAACTGTAAATGGTTGGACTCTTTGCTTGCACTCATTTGAAAACCAATCAACAGAATTAAATTTTATTTATATTCATACTCTGAATAAATATTAGCCTTTTCGATAGAATCTTCTTCTTTAGCTTTTTGTAAAATTTAGTAGATCACTTAGTTGGAATTCTAGGTTTACAATGTTATCCACATTTCTTCTTGATAATGTAGCAGAAGTGTGGAGATTCGACAGAAGAATTTGGGGGGGGGGGAGCGATGGCTACTTGCTTCTTATCTCCATAATAAATGCCAACGAAGAAGAACCCAAATAAAACTCCTCAGGAACTATGAAGTGGTGATAAAAACCAAATGACCGTCATTTATGTATTTATGGTTGAGCTGCACCAAAGTCTTTGAGTAAGCCGTGCTGGAGTTCCAAAAGAGTCGGTGAAGATTTTAAAAGCCTCGCTCAGAAGAGCACAATGGTACTCTCGGTATCTGGACATGCGGGTATAAAGGGAAATGTGTCGGGAGGGCAATTTAGCTGAAGTGGAATTCTTATTAACGTTTTATGGTCCCGAGTCAGCAGTAGCCGACACAAAGCAATTTTGCGATAGAGTAGTTAAACAATGAAGTAAAAGGGAATTGGAAAAACACTGAAGAGACTAAAAGGTAGATATCTCCAGACTAAAAGATTTATACAAGTAATCAGATTAATTTTTCCCCCACACCATTCGGGCGGTCCCTGAGCTTGCGCTCACACCCGAGTAATAAGATATGGGAACATGGATTATCTCCTCTCCCTGAGTAGGAAAGAATGAAAGAGAATTGGCAGGTTAAGGATTGGTATTGACTGAATAAGCTTGGGTAGCCAATTATTTACACAAAATAGGCAGGAAATCTAGTCATTTGTGTAAAATTGTGACATGGAGTTAGGGAAACGATGTACAGCTAAGTGTCGATACCTCCATTTCGCTAATACTATGTTTCGCATATTTTAGAGGGCTACTCTCTCAAAGGAATGCTTGAGGCAGTCGAGATTAAGGATAACTTAAAATATTGCAGTCAGACCGGCAGATTGCTGGAAGCCCTTTATGAGAAGCAAATTTTTATAATAGCAGCTAAGTGGGTAGCCTACTGGACTCCCATGCAGAGGACCCGGATTCGAGTCCAGCTGTGCTGCCCTTAGATTTTCTCCCTAGGAGCCTCTACAGCTCACTGTCCGGTGATGGACAGTGTTGTCTGTCGGAGGCCCGGCAGTGCACTGAGAAGGCTCCGGACGCCAATGTCCAATAATTGTTGAAAAAAATTAAAAAAAGTCATAACAGCAATAAATAGGTCAGATTGCCCTAATTTAAATCAATTTGCAATTGATAACTGATAATTTAGAGGTGATATTCTGAATTGAATTTAGTTATTAATTTTGTCTTTTACGTTGAGAGGGAATGATTTTTATTAAAATAAATAAATAAAGGAGGTTATTTAAATAAATTAAATTATTAATCAGTTAGTAAGTATATTAAACATAATAACAGGTCAATCTGGAAATTTATTTATTTCCATTTTTACTAAAAAGTTGTTAAATTAGTTTATATTATTGAAGGTCATATTGTATTACCAAATTAATTTTTATTTTCTTTCACTTTGTAATTATGTAATTATGAATATTTATTACAAAATCCTGCAACTGGTAAAGTCTAGCCGCTTAGTTTTTTTTCTCTTTTTTTTATTTAATTTAAATTGGGCAAATTTCTACACATGCATATTTCATGGAATATTGGGACCAAATAGAGCATGGCTCTCTCCATTCCTAAAAGAATCTCACGCCAATTTATTACTTCCTAAAAAGATGGAATTTGCCTGGAATATTCTACTGTGGAGAATTCTTTAAAATTACATTAAATCTGAATTTTATTTTAAAATTATTTAATGAACAGTATCTACTGATTATGAGGTTTTATGTCAGTAAAGATTAAATTTACTTAACTAATTTCAAGTTAAAGACTAAATAACTTACTTTTCCACATACTGAACAGAATCTTAAAGAATTCTAAAATGTATAAATATATTTATAAAATAAGCAAAAGATAATGTGTTTGGTTACGTATCCTGTTAGATGTTTGGCCACATTCTCTCCTTCGTGTCTTACTTTGGACAGTCTCTTTTCTTCTCTTCTTGAAGTACGTCTCTCAAACTGACACATTAATTACTTATGATTGATCGTTCTTTGCCTTCTTCTCTCTATTTTATTCTATCTTCCATTCTGACGTCATAGAAAATCATAAATTATTTATAGACAATACATTCGTCTTCATATTTAATTTATATGCTCACTAAATTTTTTAATAGACGTTTTGAATTTTACTGCAGTAAAGAAGGACAAAATTAAAAAAAAAAAAAAGTTATGTAGGGGAATTTATTTCATTTATACAATTTATTTTTTATGCATTTCTGAAAAGCGGAAGAGAACGATTTAATCTGCACAAAGTGCATAATGATTTAGAATTGTTTTTCTTTTACATTAATCCTTTTTTTTTATGGTTTACAGCCAGCAAGTAATTAATGTATATTGTTTAGATTTTCTCAACTTGAGGATCGTATTAACTTTGATTTCTGAATAAATGAACTAAGGATTCAGAGTTAATTTCTATTACATCCAAAAGAAACTTCATTACATTTTAGGCTGGTTACGGATAATCACTTTTTACAAACATGGAAATAGTAATCTTAAAGTGATAATTTAGAAATTATTCAGAATTGATCACTGTTAGGAGGGCATAGAAGCGGATATCAGCCGTTAATAGCGCGCTCTAAATAATTAGTCATTCTCGTCATTATCTCTATTTATTAAACAAACATATTATAACAAAAAACACAACTTTTAAGTAGTATTAAATGAACGGAAGTCCTCAACCCATATATTTCACGCTTTGCATTTCCGATATGGTTGAAGAGGTATCAATGATAATGACGAAAGAGATCTGCTAATGTTAAAATTTCCTGATGATGTTGTGAATTGTGCTGATAATTTTTTGACCCTCAATGTTAAAAAAAAAAAACTGATATTGTTTCATTCCGAAAAGGGGGCAGCATTCGGCAAAATGCAAGATATTTTTATCTGATAATAATAATATTAAAGTTAATTGTTTTACTTATCTAGATTTCCCATTCAGCTCCTCCGAAAAGTCTAGAAAAGGTGCTAATTTCTTCCATAAATAAAAGTGCAGCTGCTAGATCTTCAGTTCAGAACATTTTACGTTTATGTAAATATGTTACGTGGATTAGTAAGTGTCGTTTGTATGATTTCATTGCCGAGAGTAACCTGTTTTATATGACCGTAATTTGGGGCGGTCCATATGCTGATATTATATTGAAAGAGCTTAACTCTCATTTTTTTTTTTTTTTTTGGCATTAGCTGTTAGGCCATAACCACTACATTATTCTATAAATGTGAAAAATTCATCATCAAATATCCAACATAACCCATCTCAATACATCCAACTACAACAATCTTTATTACTTTTTCATAATTTATGCCAAATACTCATTATCAAACCTCAATACATTCTTACGCTTAGATGTATTCATATCATCTTAAACTCCCATACCAATAAATACTCGCATCCCAATAAATACATTCATTCTACACAACATTCACACAACTAAAATAACAAGTACTCGGGGTAGAGTACTCGATATTCCTCGCACTCCTAATTCGTAAATCTAAAACTCTCATTCCTCAAAGCTTTCTTGGCACTATTCCGCAGTCCACACAACATAACAAAAAGTTTTTGAATGTATGTCAAGATGGTGGATGTCTTTCCTTTTTTTTGTTCCATGCCTAAAATATTGCTTACCTAGCGTGCTGGACTCCCACAAGGAGGTCCCGGATTCGAGTCCAGTGCTACCTGTAATCTATGGTCTGTCTGACCATAGATTTTGACGCGCCTTAAATAAAAAAAATCCGGTTAAATAATATTCTAATGGGTCATAGTATACGAAATTAAAAAAAAAAAAATCGTTTTAACGAATTCAAAAAAATTGCGAAGAGCTGAAAAAACATTAAATTGGAATGCCGGTTGTCAAAATCTCTCAGAGCGGGGATGGTACCATAACGGAATACTAAGTTTGAGATTCTGAAATTTTTTATTTCATAAAAATACATAGACAAACGACACAACATAGTTTAGAAGAGACGACGAGGTAACATTAGGAGAGATGACACACATTTCAAAGTTATGCCCTGTATCAAAATATAGGAGATACTGTGGTTGTTGGTTCCGCAGAGCTGAAAAGCATCAGAGACATTTTCCCTGGTAGCCTGCCTCATTTTGTGGTCATCGACCGGTTTCGGGCGTTCGCCCATCTTCAGGATGCGTTTGTCAGACTGTGTGATAACTAGGGAATGGATTCGTATGTATTTACATATTTTTTTCTAGGCAATTTACAGACGTTTTTCAACTAGAAGTATTCATACTGACACTTTTTAAGCCGTTTGAGTCTACTTTTATTTCACATATTTCCACATATTTGGATGTTATCGCATATTTATACATATTTGATCAAAATAAATAAATATTTCTACATATTTAATCAAAATATGTACATATTTTTTCATATTTTTCATTTTGGGCATATTTTCATAATTGGGAGGTGGTTGACAGGAACTGTGAACCACAGACTGTAGGGCTGTGAATCACAGTGGGTACAATGGTTATTATAATTTACACAGAATGCTGCTAAACAGTGACGGGCACTTGTTAGTTCTTTGAAGTTGTCTTTCGTTGTCTGTTCTTTCAGCTCGTTCGTTGAAGTGTCCAATTCATTTCGTTCGCTCACTTAGTGTATTCTTTTTTGGGTGAAATGCCACGAACATCGGCCTCAAACAGACAACTGGTTGCTAAATATCTTCGCGAGTTTCCAGCAGAACTTTTTCGAAGTGATGGAGACATTTTGTACTGCACAGCTTGTGACAAGCGCGTTTCTTGCTCTCAACGTTCCCAAGTCACCCAACATATTGCCACCGGATCGCACATAGAGAATAAAAACAGAAAGAAAGAGAGGACGTCCTATCAAGCCTTCCTTACATCTCCATCATCAAGTAAGTCTACTCTGAGTACAGATCTCTGTCGGGCTTTGGTTAGGGCAGATATCCCTTTCCACAAACTTAAAAATCCTCATTTCAAAGGATTCATAGAGACCTATATTGGGAAAAAAATGCCTGACGAGAGCACTCTGCGGAAAAACTACCTGGAAGATATCTATAAAGATACACTAACCAAAATTCGAGAACATATCAAAGATGGACCGATTTGGGTGTCAATTGATGAAACCACTGACGTTGAGGGCAGGTATATTGCCAATGCAGTTATTGGAAAACTTGACAGTGATGCTGATGTGGATTCAAAGCCATTCCTTTTGAACTGTGAGGTTCTCGAAAAATGCAATCATTCCACCATTTCACGATTCTTCGATGCCTCAATGCATATCCTATGGCCCAGTGGAGTTTTGAACGAAAAAGTTCTTTTGTTTCTCTCTGATGCTGCCCCCAACTTGGACAAGGCTGGGCAATCTATTCAGGTATTTTATCCTAAGATAATTCATGTGACGTATATTGCTCATGCCTTGCATCGAGTAGCAGAAACTGTCCGATCTTTGTTCAGTGACGTAGATTCCTTAATCTCCTCGGTTAAAAAAGTGTTCTTAAAAGCACCAAGTCGCATTAAAATGCTAAAAGATCTCTATCCAGACTTGTGCCTTCCACCAGAACCAATATTAACAAGATGGGGTACTTGGCTGGAAGCAGCTCAGTATTACTATGAAAACTACAATAAAATCAAGAATGTCCTTTCACATCTCGAAGACGAAGCAGTAGCGATAAATACAGCCAAGTCTTTATTCGAGAAACCTAATTTAAGGAACAAACTTGCATTCATTTCTGACAATTGCGTATTTCTTGCACAAGCCATTATCCAACTTGAGTCCCAAAATGTTCGACTGACAGAAAACGTGTCCAACGTTAAAAAAGTCATCGAAAAGGTGGAAGGAATACCTGGGAGTAAGGGAGATCTGATCAGATCAAAACTGGTAGAAGTACTGAGCAAGAACAAAGGGTGGGAGACCATCTGCCAGATTTCTGATATTATCAGTGGAACAGAAGTCACCTCAGAACATCGTGTACCCTTTACAGCCAACGAGATAACTTCTTTCAGCAAGGCACCTTTAACATCTGTAGATGTTGAACGATCTTTTAGTCGTTACAAGTCCATCTTACGCCCAGATCGTCGTCACTTTACGTTCCAACATTTGAAATTTCATGTGGTTGCAAACGATTTCGAAGAGTGAAGTTTTCAAAATTGAAAATTTAACAAATCTTTTTATAAATAGTAAAAATGTTCTTTGTTGTATAAATCATTATAACTTGTAAAAACAAATTATTTTGTTCCTAATAAATTATTATAAATTGTAAAAATGTTCTTTTCTTGTATAAATAATTATAACTTGCCCCCCCCAAAAAAAATTCCATTTTCATAAAAAAAAATGTCCATTTTACTTAAATATTCCAGAAAATATTTTAAGAAAATCACATATTTTCCACATAATTGACGAAAATAAATGCATATTTTAATTAAATATTTGGCATTTTTAAATACATAAAAATCCGTTCCTTAGTGATAACACAGACTTGCACAGAGCAAATTCAGTTTATACACTCCAGAGTTTAATTTCGATGACGAAAAAATGAAGCAGGCTACCACGGAAAATGTCTCTGATATAGGAGATATATTAAAGAGGTAATGCTTATAAAACATATTTCAACTACTATTATCTACAAGAAAAATGTTATTTTTCAAAATAAAGACATTCTCATTTATTTCAGAAACAAAATACAAATACACTACATTTGGCCGACTTTCCTGCTATGGTAGGATAGATGACGCACCATAAATAGAAGAGCAACTCCTCTATAAGGAAACATGGCTGATCGACACGAAACTTGGTAAACACTATGGCTATAGCATGGAAATCTTTCCTTTCAATGCAATTAATGTAGTATATAAACATTTACTAATGCGTTATGAAAATTCAAGCATTCATCAGATAGAGCACAGAAGAACGAATAAAAATAACTGAACAATTTTGCAATAAATTCGCTTCTGATCGCTCATCCCTTCGACTCACTAGCATGACGCCATGTCGAGGCCTCTTTCCTACCCCTGTCATCATCACTCCTAACTTTACCATGATTGTAGTACTGTTTTTTAACGCATTAAGAGAAGTAAAAAGTGAAGAGATGTTTGTGGCTTATTTTGTAACGTATAGTAATATCTCGCTCACACACACACACACACACACACACACACACACTGAGGGAAGAAAAGTGAATAGATGTATAAGATCATATTGAAAGCTCTGAATAGATGTTAAGCACCAAAGAAAACCAACAATTTGGGGCAACTCATATTGCGCTTTTACCCATATTAACATTTATTTTTAAAGTGAATTTTCAACACTGCATACCATTTAAGGCATAAATACTTACAAGTACAAAAATGAAGGGATCAATTGGGTATTTGATAAACTATAGTTGGTTTTTAAGATAATCATAACAAATTATAATCTATGATGATTAGTAAATGAGTGATGATGTATAGGGTCGTAGTGTGGTCATTGTAATATTATATCCTGTAGATGTGTGTGTGTCGGTGTGGACACACGTACAAGATAGTGAGTGTTAAGTTAGCTATCTCTGCGGTGTCCATCTAATGGCATGATCAATGGGCACAAGGTATAGGGTACATCAGGACCACCCACTTACCATCTTACACACTTTAATATTTATATATATTTATCTAACTATATATTCTGTGCATATTCTACAAAGCTAACTGATTAATTTTAACAAATACGTTAAATTACCGTCTTTATAATATATTTAAGGCTAACGCATACTGGCGGTTATTTAATCGCTTGATGTTGTTGAATTTTAGTAGCTGGTATCGATATTTTTTACTTAATTTTACTGCTGTAAGAGTGAGTATAACGATCGTGTCGAATTTTCGGTATCTAGTTTTTCAACAGAAAAATATATATTTTGAGATCTCCTTGAGAAACACGGTAAATCGTAGAAAGTTTAAACTTGATATTTCGTTTAATTTCTACGATAATAAGGATTTGGTCAAAATAGGTGGCCAGAAAATACTTTGCAATTTCTTCCTATTCTTGAAAACGGCTCAACTAATTTCTTCTTTAAACTTTGTACATATTTGTAGGTTTATTTCAAACTTTTTCGGGGAAGAATTCATCTAAGGGGTGTCTTAGGGTGGGGTGTGGTTATGCTTTTCTCTAAAGCTGTTTTAGTTTATTATACAAATCCTTTCATCTATATAGTATTATAGAATTAAGGGTAGTGTCAAATTTCCTAATTTTGAAGAAAATCGAATGACCAGAATCTAAACTTACTTAATAGTATTTTTATTATTTTAATTTCATTAAACTTTATACTAACTAACTTTAAACAGAGCCCTATCACTTTTGTTTGTAACTTTCATGCCAAGGAAGAATTCATTTTAAATGGAGGCTTTGGGAATAGAAGTGAGGTTATGATTTCCTCTAAAATGTCGAATTATTGAGTTTAGATCTTCTTCCCATTGATATCAAATTGAAGACAACTTAACATTAAGTAAACATATTAAGTTTGAGGGAAATTACTATGTAAATTGCCTTAAGAGAATGTCGTATGCGTTTTCCCACCTGATTTTTACTTTCTCTTACTCCTTAGTAAGAGAAAGTCGAAATTGAGTCTTCAGGAAAAAATTCAGTCCTAACTTAATTTAATGAAAGATTTAACACAAGCTCATACTTGAAGTATTACAGTGATCCTCCACTTACGGATTCGGTTAAATTCAGACCCTTCCGAAGGGCAACTTCAAGTTTTCAGACTGTTAAACAAGCGGATAACGCATTTTCGAGAAAAGCCTTTTACATCTCTACCGCCCACACAACTAAAATAAATTATCTCAGACAAAATGTTTCAAATAAATATGAACAACATTAGTTACGTTTGGCCACTGTTAATAAAGCAAGCAAAATGTTGATTCGGTGGGGCCAAAAAAAAACAACTTTTTAATCAAAGGTTTCCGAAATGTGGTAGTATAAACTTTAAAAGTTTAAAAGTATTTTTCTTCGGCACTAAAACAACCAATATTTTGCTTGATTTCAAATAAACGATTTTTACAATTTCGAACGTAATTGATTTATATTAATGTATAAAAGTGATTTGATTGCATCTTATAAAAAAATCACCTGGTTTAGTTGTGATGTCTTGGATTTTGTTGGAAAATCTTCCTTCAATCATTTTTATAGGGAATTAAATGTACTAGAACCATCCGCGGAATCTTATTTAGAATCAATTTGTAGACAACTTAGATTGTCGAATAAAAAAAACGATTCTCTTTGAAAATAGGCTCAAATAAAATTGATATTTTGCCTGAGAGTGTATGTCAATTTTGTGATAATGATTGCAACAATGATTTAGCCCACTTTCTTCTTAGGTGTTCGTGATTTTAAGATCCTAGATATATAAATAAGTACCTTTCAGAATTTTTGACCCATGAAAATATAGTTGATCTGTTATTTATTACTGATACTTATAAAGTAAATAGTATATTTTCATTTTGTAAAAGTTGTATCAATCTAATAAGAAGATAGTAATTAATTAATTGTACTTCCATTAACCCCACAAGAAGTAGTAATCGCACTAGAATTCAGTCCTTTAAGTTTTCATATTATGTCTTACTTTTTCTTATGTTATCCAGTCTTTGCCGCAAGAGAGCGAGGAAAGAAAGTACTTTATTTTAATTTATCGGTTCTTATTTAACTGAGAATTGTAACTAATTTTGGTCTTATCAGAGGCATAAATCAACATATAATAGAATTATTTTTACTCTATTTTATTTTTCTTTTTTGATAATTTTTATTTTTTAATGTATTTTAAATGTTAATATTGTGAAACTAGTACATTGAATAATTTCCAACTCTCTGCGACAAGTATTTATATTACTTTATAAGCAGAAATAAATTATTCTATTAGGGAAAGGAATAGCTAAGTGGTTAGCGTACTGGACTCACACGCGGAGGTACCAGGTTCGAATCCAGCTGTACTAACCTTGGATTTTTTTCTTCCTAAGAGCCTCTACAGTTCACTATCCGGGATGTCGATAGTGTTGTTTGTAACGAGAGATCAATGTCCGGAGAGGCCGGTAGAGCACTGAGAAGGCTCCGGGCGCCTTAAAAATTAAAAAAAAAAATTCTATTTTATTCTAAATAAATGTTTTCAAAATTAAACTGTCAAGTGTTAAGAATTTAGTGAACGATTATATAAATATTGTGAAGTATCGATATTTTTTCGATTAGAATTATCGTTATGGCGGCAATAAATTTTTTTTTTTGTCCTTTTTTAATAGACTACAGCTCAATACGACACATCGAATGGCGGTTTAACCCACCATCTGCTCCTTGGTGGGGAGGCTTCTGGAAGCGATTAATTGGCTTACCAAAGGGATTATTTATAGAAGACTTTAGGAAAAGCCTGTTTATGTGCAGAGGAATTGTATACGATATGCGAGTGCGAGTTCTTTATTAATTCTAGACCAATTACTTATATGTCTGATATGCCTTCTGAACCTGTGCCCATAACACCAAAAATGTTCCTTCAAGGAATAGAAGAGACGGGTGTTCCGGATTTCAACCAAATAGATACCGGTTCGTTTAGTAGAAGATTAAAATACCGGCACCAGTTGATAAGGGAAGAATTGTTCTCGCGGTTTAGATCAGAGTATGTAGGATATCTACTTCAGGAAACGAGACGTTCTAGGAAGAATCTGCAACCCGTGGTTGGGGAAGTAGTGCTATTGGAGGACGACCAGATGAAAAGAATTCACTGGCCCTTGAGCGTAATGGAAGAGTTGAAGCCTGGAAGAGATGGCAAATCAAGGGCAGCTATAATAAGAACTATTAGTGGTAGGGTATTGCCGGCCTATCCAACGAATATTCCCGTTGGAGGTGTTCTGCGACCCTAAGAGTGGGCGGTGCTGAGACGGAACCCGCTAGAACTTCTGCAGGAGATTCTCAAGAGCAAATAAGAACTTGATGTGGAAGAAGAATCCATAAACCTGCAAAGTACCTTTAATGATTTAACCTTTTCGTGTTCACTAAAAGATTGGCAATTTTTGTGTTGAGTCATTCCTACTCTGCAAGGTGGGAGTATGTTAAGAATTTAGTGAACGATATATAAATATTGTGAAGTATCGATTTTTTTTTTATCGATTAGAGTTATCGCAATGGCGGCAATAGTTTTTGTTTCCTTTTCTTAGTAGAGTTTAAGTTAACTTCCATTAAAGTTATTTTTTTGTGTGCATTTACTATTTATTTAGAGTTTGTATGATAATAATAAATTGTTGACTTTATTTGAACTTTGTGTCATACATTTTTTTTTCCTTTGAATATCAGTTCCTTAATTTTTTCATTTAACTTTAATTATTTAACAACCAAGTTTAAAGTAAATGTTGGAATCATTTTTGAACAAATAAAAAATATTTTAAAATACGGTTTTGATTTTGATTGAAATCTTTGTTTCATAATCGAAGAAACAATAAATAAATAAAAAAATATTTCATTAAAAAAATATTCGAGAAATATTTATTTTATGGAGATCTTCAATTTTAACCTTTCTTGTATATACGGCAGCAAAGATTCGCAAATTCGAATAAATACTTATTTTACAAAATTATGGTAGGTACCATAGGTTAATCATAAAGAAGGTTATTTAGGCAAAAGGGTTGTTACCATAATCAATAGAATGCGGGCAAATCATGGTGTTTTTTTTTATAGGTCATATAATTCATATAGAATTTTGTTTTTGTGTTATTTTTTTTTAAATTTGTTTTCGGAGGTCATATAATTCATCATAGAATTGGACACTTAAACTCTTCTCTACTACGCAAAGATGTAATTAATTAGCCAGAGGATTTTTGGTACATATTATGTTCCTGAATATAACAAAGATACGGGAAAATTTATTTGACTTTAAAGACTTTTGTATAACTTTGTTCTTTTAGAATTTATGAAAAGCCAGAAAATTTAAAAAAAAAAACTAGTCTATTATTGTTAATTACAGATGGTTGATAGGTTAATAGTGTAAACACTGCTACAAGAAAAAAAAATCTGGTGTGAAACACTCACAATACTTTCTCTTACTCCTGTTCTCAAAATTATAATTGACAAATGATATAGTTTGTGTACCAAATATAACGAAATTCGTTGAAAACTGACAAAACTGTTCAGTAATAGCGCACTTCCGGCTTACTAATATTGTTAAAACTTGGAATTTTGGCCAACTATTTATTTCTAATTAATTTTGTTTGGATGATAGAATTATATATATAATCAACTGTGATACCACTTTAGAGGAAGCTGTAACCCCATCCCTCCACAGTAAAAGTACCCTTAAATGAATTTTCCGAGAGAAATGTTTTTAATAAAAGATGTAGATCTTTCCATGTTTAGTTTATATAAGAAGTTTCAAGAAAATCGTCGGAGCTATTTTTGCGAAAATCGCGAAAAAGTGAAAAAAAAAAAATCATTTAGTAAAGTGTTAAAACAAACGTACTTCCGGTTATCCGATTTTTTCAAACTCAAAAATTTCAACAACATATTTAATTTTAATTAATATTATTTAGGTGATAGAATTGTCTAATAAACTGAAATAGCAGTTAAGATGAAAACCTAATCCCACCCCCCACCCCCTCAGAGTGCCCTTAAATGAATTTTCCCGGAGAAATGTTACAAATAAAACATTTGTAGCACATTGTATGTGTAGTTGATATACCAAGTTTAAAGAAAATCGTCAGAGCTATTTTTGAGAAACACGCAAAAACGTAAAAAAAAAAAAACTAGTAAAGTAGTACTTCCGGTTGAGAAATTTTGACAGATAACGCACCGTTAGATCCCATGGTTGATACCTAAACGTAATATCAAGTTTCAACTTTCTACGGTTTTTCAGTTTTTGAGCTATGCTGTTCATATACACACGCACAGACCATTTGCTAAAAATCACTTTTTTGGACTCAGTGGAACGTCAAAACGGATATTTCCGGTGAATACTCGATATCGAAAATTTGACACGATTAAAATACTTCCTCTTACTAGGAGTAAGAGAAAGTAAAAACAACTTTCAAAAAAGCTGCAACTAGTTTTATTGGTGTTTCATAATTTTCTCAAAAATGGCTTCTTTAAATTTGGAATGCCAACTGTACAAATATATAAGAAGAAGTCTTATCACTGTTATTTGTAACTTTTTACAAAAAAAAGTAGATTTTAGAATGGCTGACTTAGAAAACTTTAATTTTTACATCTAGTATTTCCGGTATAGATGACAGCGCTGTCTTGCGGCCTGCAATATCACAGGCTACATTCCATTATCTGATCCTAAAACTGACGTGTGCAATGTAATGCTCTACAGCAGCTGTATAGTGAAAAGGCAAGAATGTTTATCATAAACTGCAGTTTAAAAGAAAATTTGTTGATTAAAATCGTGATATTTCCATTAAAACAAAGTCATAAGAGTGTTTCATAACTTCACATTCTATATAAACAGCTGTTTGAGGAAGTATCTAAGGAATGTTTTTTTTTTTTTAAAAAGTACAAAGATTTCAAAGAAACTTATTATACAGTTGTTATATATTTCTTTCTCTCTATCATTCTGTTTCTCTCTCTCACTCTCTCTAGTATAACTTCATTGATGTTCAAATGGGAGTAATGACAGAGAAAGCGCATATAGAAGATATGTAAGAGCGGTGGATAGAAGAGAATAGGAGTAGATATCTCTGACTGCCAGTTTCACAACGAAATACACTTGGTGGTTGTTGTGCTATGGCTTCTGCTACCTTTTATTCAACCTGTCCAACCGTACTGAAAAGGCTAGCCAACATTTATCATTCCCATCTCTTCTAATCGACTCGCCCTCCGGGACACCAATGCTGTTTAGGTCGGTGAATTCCTGACGGGAAAATTACCCACAACTAGACTCCCTAGCGAATAATATATTCTTCTTATATTGCCGCCCAGTTATAAATTAACTCAACTCCTTTTTTTTTTTTTCTTTTTTTTTATCTTATATATTCTCTCATCGTTCGATTTATTATCAAAACATTTTTTTATTTTCTTTAAAGCGATTATATGATGAATATGATTAAATATAATCACAAAAAAAAAATCACAAAATATTCGCATTAAATTTTATAATTAAACTTTTGTTAACAAACTTCGATGAGTATTTGTTGCAATTCCCTGATTACTTTCTCTTATTGAAAATGTACTGTAATTATGTCAAATTTTCGATAACGAGATTTCACCTGAAATATAAAGGTTTGGGTCCCCTGATTTCCATAAAATGAAGCAGGAAAACATCTCTGATGGTTTCCAGCTTGCGCACTCAACTACAACACAAATACTTACCGTAAACTTGAAGAACAAATCGCTTTTATATAAAAACAAAACTATCACTTTTATGTGTAACATTTTGCTGCAGATATTGCCAAAAAGGTCATAATAGAAAAGAAGGAAGCAACAAGAGAAAAGAGTTGTAATAGCAAGAGAGAATTACATCAGCAAGAGAGAGCATACAGACGAGAGAATTAAGAGAGAGAAGACAGACCCTCTCTGGTACTCTCTGACTTAAGCAGGCTAGAGTGGGAGAACCTGTATATAAGCCAGTGAGAATCTACCTAAGGGGATCTATCTAGACATCTATCTATCAGATTCAACCATACATAATAAATAACCATAAATAATAAATACCATATTATAAAATAATAATATAATGACCATAAGCCATAAATAAACATAATATAATAATATAAATAACCATAATAATAACCATAATATAATAACCATAATAAATAATAAACTATATTATAAATAACCATATATAATAACCAACCATATATAATAAATTTATTATGTATGGTTGAATCTGATAGATAGATATCTAGATAGATCCCCATAGGTAGATTCTCACTGGCTTATATACAGGTTCTCCCACTCTAGCCTGCTTAAGTCAGAGAGTACCAGAGAGGGTCTGTCTTCTCTCTCTTAATTCACTCGTCTGTCTGCTCTCTCTTGCTGATGTAATTCTCTTCTCTTGCTATTACAAGCGTGAATGAAGAGCTGTAAGTTGCAATCATCTGGGGAAGGATATTTCCTTGAAAACAATAACAAATAAAGACGATTATTGGTTTTAAATACCTGATAGCAGATCTGATACAAGTTTTTACCCTGTTTAAACGATAGAAAGATTACATTTTGGGCTCCTATCTCATCTAACGTTCTGCCCAGCCCTGCTTCCTTCTGAAAGGATTTACAAAATGTGATGCAGTCGGATATTAACTATAAGAGAAATTGAAAAACACTTGAAACCGCGAAAATGTTTTGCTAAAAACCGACGTTTCGCCCATGTTTCCATGAGCCTCTTCAGAGTCGCAAGGGGCCTCTTCTCTACCAAGATTCATTGCTCCATTAGCTTTCAAGATGTAACTACCCTGAAGAGGCTCATTGCAATAGCAAAACTCAAGTGTTTTTCATGAAAATGGTCGCAAAACATAAAAGATCATATAAGAGAAATTGTTCCATCAAAGACAGATCTTAATGCTATAAGAAACAATGAATTATTCCAAAAAATTATTTCTCTCGCTGTTATGTTTTTCTTAAAATAAAAATATGTCGACCCCTAGTAGAGTGAGGATATCAATATCTTCATTGTTCAAAAAATTTATAATATTATTATGAAATTAAAAACAAGGATTTTTGGAGATTTGTAAAGGAAAAAAAATCTGGTGTGAAACACTCACACAACTTTCTCTTACTGAAGTATACAAAATTATAACTAACAAATTTCATAGTTAGTATACAAAATTTAAGGAAATTCGTCTGTGTTTTTATGGAGAAAATCGTGAAAACTGAAAAATCTGATCAGTAAAAATCTCACTTTTCGATTTACTAATTTTCTTGAATCTCGAAATTTTGGCAATCTATTTATCTCTAATTAATTTTGTTTATTATGGTAGAATTGTGTAATCAACTATGATAGTACTTTAAAGGAAAAATAACCTCCACTCTCGTCCCCCCAAAAGCCCCCTTAAATGATTTTACCAGGAGAAACGTTTCAAATAAAAGTTGTAGCTCTTTTTAGTTCACATACTTGGTTTAAAGAAACATTTTTTTTTTTTTTTTTAATTTAGGGCGCGTCAATATCTATGATCATTGGAGCCCGGAGCCTTCTCAGTGCAATGCCGGCCTCTAGACCTTTTCCCTCGTAACAGACAATGCCGTAGAGGCTCCTAGGAAGAAAAAATCTAGACCCGGGTCCTCTACGTGATAAAGAAAATTGTTAGCCGTTATAGAGAAAATAGCAGAAAACTGAAAAATACTTTCAATAAAAACACACTTCTGGTCATCCGATTTTCTTCTTCAAACTCGGAATTTGAACAACATATTTAATCCTAATTATTATGATTTAGATGATAGAATTGTGTAATAAACTGAAATAGCATTTTAGAAGAAAATCTTACCCCACCCCACCACCAAAAGAGCTTATAAATCAAATTTCCCAGAGAAATGTTTCAAATAAAAGTTGTAGCTCTTTATATGTATAGTTCATATACCTAGTTTAAAGTAAATCGTTGGAGCTGTTATCGAGAAAATTACAAAAAACTGAAAAAAACATTCAGTAAAGTGCACTTTCGGTTGAACAATTTTTACGAAAAGCTTATTTTCAAGTCTCTTGGTGGCACTTTAATGAAATAATAAGTTTGAACATTCTGCGATTTTTCGTTTTTGAGATATGCTGCCCCACATACATGCATACACACAATTGGCTACTCCAAAAAACGACAGTTGATAACTTGAGTTTTAATTGATAAATTTGTCCGCTTTGTAAAGACTATTAAGATACAAACTGATTAGTGAGCTGTAAATAATTCAATTTTGGGAGTATTGGGTATATACTGTGGTGTTTAAGTGCATCGTATGAAAATTGAGCAAAATAAATAGTAATTTACCCGTTTAGAATTAACGTTTGGAATTATTAATTTATAATATTATGTTTATATTTAAGTAAAATTATTAAAACCTTTTGTTATTATATGTAAAGTATTATTTTAGTAGCTGAAAACCACTTTTTTTTGGACTCAAGGTACTTCAAAACGGATATTTCCGGTGAAAACTCGATATTGAAAATTTGACAATGCTTCCTCTTACTAGGAATAAGAGAAAGTAAAATAATACGCATGGGATGAGAAAAATTAATAGATTACTAATCTTGTATAATAGAAAACGCTTTCTTGGATTTAGTAAAACTTTTGGAAATAATATACATTATTTTATTTTGTTAATAAAAGTATAAAACATTGCTTGAACTAGACTCCATCATTGTAGTTTACTAAGGGGACGTTAAATGCATCTCTTCCTCCGGATGTGTCACTCAAATATTGTTCTTTCCTGTTAGAGCAGATTGGATGCAGCCCAATTGTAGAAAGCATCATGTTAAGTAGTAATCGTAAATAAACCAAAGTATATTATTATCTTATAGTAATATTATAAACAACATAAGTAGGTGGACAATTCTTTGGTGTCTATATTCGCTATAATTTTCTTGAACATTTGGTTCAATTATATCAAATCATTTTTAAAATGTTAATTATATATTGGATTCCTTGATTTGATCTTTGAATATATTTACAAAAAAGTTATCTGATGTGAAATCTCACACGACCTTTTGTACTGCTAGTATAAACACAATATTATTAAATTGGCAGTTTTTCTTTAAATTTATAATTTTTACTGATTGGCCTGGCCCTAACATAAGATTGAGAAGAAATCAATAACATTGATGGGACAATCCCATCTATATTTGAAATCTAACGTTCTTCAGAAACCCTTAAAATCAATCCTTCCTGTTTGTAACGGCAAGAGAGAGAACACAGGCCCGACCGAGAGAAAAAAGGCCTTCCCTGGTACTCTCTCACTTGAGCAGGCTAGAGTGGGGAACCTGTATATAAGCCATTGAGAGATCTAGACATCAGATTCAACCATACATCGCATCGTGTCATATTTCTACTCTCACCTTTTATTCTATTAAAATCATTACAAGTCCAGTGCAGTTTGTGTAAACCTATAGCTATATTATAACTGTGTCTTCATATCTCGTCTAAAAAAAATCAATCCCAATTTCTCTCCTCATCAACTCCATTATACTGTTATAAAAAATGTTTCAAATAAAAGATGTACGTTTATAAATTTGTAATTAGCATTCAAGGTTTGAAGAAAATCGTTGTTATACTCGTTTGCGAGAAAATTAAAAAAAAAAAAAAAAATATTGGTATTTGGCTTTTGTTTTCAAAAAAAAATACAATGCAAAAACGAACTCTTTAAATGCCAAACAGATTAACCGAACTTCTTCAAATTGAATTCTATCAATTCTTCTTCTTACTTATTCTAGTCCTCTTATCTACCCGAAGGTGTAGAGGGTGGTTTGCAAAATTTCCGCCACTCTTCTCTGTTTTTCGACAAAGCCTTAGCCTTAGTCCAGCTGGTTCCTTTGGCACCTAATATCTTTTTTATATTATCCTCCCACGTGGTTCTTCTTCTTCTTCCTCTCGGTCTTTTTCCCGTGGGTCTTGCCTCGAGTGCTCTCCTCGGTATCCTGTTTTCCAGCATTCGGTTTACGTGTCCGAACCATCTTAATTGACCTCTGTTCACGATTTGTGTAAGGGGTTCAATTTTGAGACTGTTTCGTATCGCAATATTCCGAATTCTGTCTCTCCTGGTTTTACGCTCGACTTTCCTAAGATAACGCATTTCAGTTGCCTGAATGCGGCTCTTTTCGCTTTCTTTGAGGGCCCAAGATTCGCTTCCATAAGTGAGGATAGGAACATATATTGACTTATAAACCGCCAATTTGGTCTCTTTAGAGACTTCGTTTTTTCCTAAAAAGCTTCTATTTAGGGCGTAATAAATCTTACCAGCGGCATTTAACCTTTGGTTTAATTCCTCTCTTAGCTTGCCCGCGGCATTAATCTTTACCCCGAGGTATTTAAAGGAGGATACCTGTTCGATTTGGTGACCCTTTACCATGATGCTGACTTCTATGTTTGGTGATCTGGATAAAACCATACTCTTGGTTTTATCTAAGCTTATTGCCATATTTCTTTTCTCAAGTTCCCGCGTCCAGATTTCTACATTTTCTTGGAGTTTATCTCTACTGTCCGCGATGAGAACTAAATCATCGGCAAACGCGAAGTGTGAGAAGCATACTGGCTGAAGCTTCCAGTACCCAAAGTGCGTAGTACTGGTATGGTCCTTGCAGCATTTCATTATATCATCCATTAGCAATATGAACAGCAGTGGGCTCAAAATGTCGCCTTGTCTGACACCCATCTTAGTACAGAATTCTGAGGAGCATACATTAGATGTTCTTACGTAGTTTCTGCACGATTTATAAAAACTCTTGATTCTGAAGATTAGTGCTTCGTTCACATTTCTATTGTAAAGGGCGTTCCACAGTTCTTTCCAAGGTACCCTGTCAAAAGCTTTTTCGAGGTCAATAAAGCAGAGAATAGGGGTCTATCATATTCAATGGCTTTTTCCCCTATTTGGCGAACTGTGAATATTAGATCTTGAGTGCTCCTGTTTGGTCGAAAACCACAGTGTTCCTCCTCTAGCAGGGGTTCTACTTCCTTACGCAATCTCATCTCCAAAATGCGCGAGTAAACTTTACCAGGAACACTTAGCAGAGAAATGCCTATGCAGAGAAAAAAAAATACAATTCAAAAACTAACTCTTTAAATTGCCAAATCAGATTAACCGAATTTCTTCAAATTTGAAATTCTATCAATTCTTCCAGATGCTAAATCGGTGGTAGCTAATCGGAATTTGCTAAAAAAATTTTGTTTATAATTAAAGGTTGATCCTCCAACCAACTATTCCTATTTAAAAAAGCTCAATTTCAAAATATTTCTAATTTTGTACACAGTCTTACAGGGTAAGAGAATGTTAAAAGTATGAACTAGTATTTTTTGAGTGTGCCGCGATCTATTGAAATTTGGCAAGAAAAAAATACTGATTAATTCATTTTTATTTATTTCTTTAAAACTAGATTCAAAATATTGAATGATTGACAGTTATTATAACGAAAAAATGTAGTATTTGAAAACATAAAACTGTGTATTGAGAAAAATTCACTTTGCATTATCATTGCATTATAAACAACATTCCAATCTTTGTTTACCACAATTTCATAACCAGCTGACCTTCAAGATCTATTGTTTCTTTTCATAATGTACTTTTGTTTTTATATTAAAGTATTTTATGAAAATTAATTGCGTTATAATGAGATGTTTATACGGTGATGGCAATTTTTTATATACTTAATGTTTAGGAGAGTATCCTAAAATATGTGCAGAAGATTTGCATAAGTCATGTAATTCACTTATTATGCCTTGCATGCTTTATAATTGATAATAAAAAATATGTAGAATATGAAAATATGGAGGCAAAAATATTCTTTTACCGAGAATTGCTTTGTTATTTTATCCGTTTGTAGCATGCATATTCATTTTCCTTCCTGACCGGTTTCGGATTTTCATCTATCGTCAGAGCAAATTCACCAAGTTCATATAGAAAGTTCACTTACACGTAATGTTTCTGTTACACTCATATTTGTTGATTTGTTTGTTGTACATACATAATTATACAATAAACAAAGCAAATAATTAAATAAAACCAACAAACCAACAAAAAATTTGAGTGTAACAGAAACATTACGTTTGTTGAAGTGAACTCTTTCACAACAAACTTGGTGAATTTGCTCTGACGTTGGATGAAAATCCGAAACCGGTGACGAATCAAATGAATATGCATACTAAGACGGATAAAACCAGATGTTATCCAGCATTCGGATCCATCCACATATTCAAGAATTCTTTTGTTTATACTTGACAAAACTTGAAGTACTACATATTCAAGAAAATAAAGAAAACTTAAGAATTAATTTTAAATTTTTTTTTCTACGTTCTTATTGTTTAGTTTCAATTAGCAACATTAATATATTTTAAAAAATGTAACTAATTTACGTAATATTGTACATACCGTACGGATTTTAATTTATGTTTTATTTACAGCTATACGTACTTTATGTTTTTGTTCATAAATAGTTTCAATAAATGTTTTTATTTCAATAAGGTGATTATTTTTCATTGAATTCCAATTTATTCGCGCACCCCTTGAACGCATTTCGCGTCCAGCCACAAGATGCGCTATTTGCAACTTGAAAAACCTATATATTTGTAAAAGTGAATGTTCCTATTTCATCTGTGCCGCTTGGGTGTGTGCGATTAAATAAACATATGGTTTATAGTGAGTACTTTTGTATAAAGAAGTAGCCATCATTTTCTGTATTTTTAATTTCCTTTTTCAAACGGCCTAAATGAACGCCTAAATCAAACTCTGGTCAATAGTATTCGCTGCAAGATTAGTGAAAACCAAAAAAATCCATGGTCTAAAATTGCTAGAGAATGTACAGATGAGTATAATCGTACAACTCGCAGTGTGACAAAGTTCTCCCCACTCTATCTACTTACGGGAAAACAAACTTCAATACTACCATCGTCTCTTAACCAACCACAAGATTTAATAAAAGATAGATTACAGGCCGCAGAAAATTCTCAAAGGCATCATGATCTCAATAAATCCAGAATTGACCGGAACAGAAAGGAATATGATTTCCAAGTTGGTGATTTGGTCTATGTGGAAACAGGCAGTCGTCTGAACCGGAATAAATTAGACCCAATACGATCAGGACCATTTGAGATTTCGCGTCGGGTATCTTCCGCAATATATGAAATAAACCGCAACCGCCACAGATCACAGGCCAATTTTGTGCACAGCAGCAAGCTCCTACCTTTCCGAGGGGGGGAGATGTAAAAGTGAATGTTCCTATTTCATCTGTGCCGCTTGGGTATGTGCGAACATATGGTTTATAGTGGGTACTTTTGTATAAAGAAGTAGCCATCATTTTCTGTATTTTTAATTATTGTTTGTTGTTTCACCGAGTATTATATTGTATTGACTATAAAAACCGATTTTTGTTTAAGGATCAATCGGTCTATAGTCATTGAGGAACCCAACCTTCCCACATTATATATTTATATTATATTCATGCTTCTAGAGCAAATTCAACAAAAGTGAGGCGGCAAAGAAACATGAACAACATCTTCTTAAATTTCTTCTATTTTCACTTCTTATATTATTTACTCTTAAGATTTAAGTTGTGATTGCCTCATTTAAGAATAGGAACTTTGTTTTTTAAGTATCAGTGTGAAATTTATAACTACTAATTTTTTTGGGGGGGTTGATCTAATGGCTAGCGCACTCACCTTTGGTGTGTTGTCCCAGCATCTTGAGCAAAAGAATGGGAGATACAGTTAATAGGGAACTTTGATAACGAAGGCCAGAATTAAATGGCGCTGGAATCCGCTGGGGCGTACTTATAATATGCCTGACTTCTGGCAAGAATTGGTTCTCCATTTATATTGTTGCATCGAAGGTTTTTTAAATAAAAAAAATTCAAGTAAGAGATTAAAGAAGCAAAAATGTTTTCTTACCCTTCAATTTTCACTCCTTCAAAATATCAAGAAATTTCTTATTCCATTGTGATTGTAGTGGGGTCTTTATCATTTTTCTGTTTGACAGTTACATATTGTGCTCTTCCCCCCTGACATAGATCTTGGCTATATAACATTATTGTATCCTTTTTTGCATACCAATCCTTATGGAGATTGACTTCATGATTTACTTTAATATTTCAAATATATACTTTCTCACTAGTAAAAATTTTTCAAAAACCCTTTACAGAAATCATTTATATATTTATACGAAATAAATAACTATTTTTTATGTACGAATAATAATGATTAAATAAATACTAGATTCCTTCGTAATGTAGAAAAAAATGTGAGGTAAAAATTAGGGGAAGGGATGCGCGTGGACTAGCAATGCGGCGATCCCGGGTTGGGTCCAGCTGCTGCCCTTAGATTTTTTTTCTTCCTAGGAGCCTCTTACAGCTCACTGTCCGATGATGGACAATGTTGTCTGTAATGAGGCCGGCACTGCACTAAGAAGGCTCCGAAATTTGGGGTAGCTATATGGGCCTAGAAGGGCTTTGGATATAGCATAAGACTTTGCCCCACAGACAAATAATAATAATAATAATACACCAAAAACGACAAACACAACTCATGTGCCATAATTAATTTCAAATATAATTATTTTCAATGATTAACAATAAAAAATTAAACTTTTGCTTAAATAATTTTAACATTTTTATCTGTGAAGGTCGGATACGGCAGATAATGATGAGACTATTGCAATCAAAGGCCCTTCAGGAAGCAATACCACATTTTCCTAGGAAGTATAATTATGCGGCTAAATTATTGCTACGTATAATTGCTACGATAGAGATTTAAGACTCTCAAAAACATAATTTTTCTGTAATATGTTGACAGAACTAGAGGCAATAATGCAAATGTGCTTAAAATATTAACTGTTACATGATTAGTCTAGGCATGCTAACAATAGACTTAGATAGTTAGAATATTCTGACACTAATTTGTACGCGCAATTTGGGAAAACCAAATAGCCGAGGAATTTTTGCAATATTGGGTTTATCGGCTACAAACTATTCTGTAACATTCTGTTAAACAATCATTGGATCAGAATCACAGAACGTATATCAGGCTCTAGGGGAGGGCGTTGGTGTAGTGGTTATGAGCATGGACTTGTAAGTGGGAGGACCCCAGTTCGAGTCCAGCGTATAACTGCTAAATTTTATATTTGTTTAAAAAATGTTAATAGTAAAGTAGGTGTTTCCGCCCCCGTCCACGACACCTAATTTGGTAGTTGGACGTTAAGCCCGCCTGAAAATATCGGCATTACTTTACTTTTTTTACTTTTTATATTAGGCTCTATTGGGTTTATCTGAAAAAAAAAACTGCTTGGGTTTATGAGTCAATGATATAATGGGTATGATGAAGGAGATAAATCGGTTTGGTTTAGATTAATCAACTAGAAATAGCTGAACACTGTATAATGTTATTAACGACACTGACTGCCTAGACTTTACAGTAAAATATATAGAATGGTAGTGAAGGTAAAGAGAAAGGTTGATGACGCGTAGTGACTGCTGTATGAACTCTCCTGTAAGACTCGAATTTCCCTGAATACTGTCTCGTGGCCGTATTTAAACCGTTCCTCCCACTCTAGTCTGGCCTAAAGTAGTAATAGGATCAAGAGTGGGATCCAAAGCAGGGAGAGAGAGAGAGACTCACTCACTCCAGGAGAGTTCATACATCAGTCACTACGCGTCATCAACCTTTCTCTTTACCTTTCATTACCATTCTATATATTTTAGTGTAAAGTCCAGGCTATCAGTGTCACTAATAACATTATACAGTGTTCAGCTATTTCTAGTTGATTAATCTAAACCAAACGGATTTATCTCCTTCATCATATCCATTTTAAAGAACTTGTGCATCTGTGAAGGCTGTGCTGCAATGAGGTTCCACTTTCTTAGCAGAGAAAAAATGTCAAGGCATCTTAGCCTGAAAGAGCTTTATTAAAAAAGTCTGCTGTAAATATTAAAGCTATAAAAATTGTGGGAAACTTTTGGTAGTCGCACGTAGAGGTAATTGTTTTTGTTTTTTATAATTAAACTAATTTTAATCTTTTAAATTAATTTTCAATTGTATTAATTTCATTAAGTTAGTGAACCACGGATATCATAATGTAATCTGATTTTAATATAACCCTGCAGTATTGTATGTGACGTCATTTTGCTCCACCCAAAAGTCTCTGCAAAGTTATTGAGCTGTATGCAATGCAGTATTGCTGCTTCATAGTCTGTAATATAAATGTATGTATATATAATATCTAGTCATCAATGTTGCAATGTATTTTTAGACAACATTTTTTTATGCAATTGCGTATTATCAGTTACCTAGATCACAACAAACAAGACTTTTATTGACATTTAAGTAACTGATATGTCACATTCAGACTAAAATATTTAATTAGGTACCAATTAAAAAAAGGGGTAATAAAAAAAAACACAATCTATACAATAATTTTCGTTGCACCTGTTATCAATATTAATTTTTATTTGTGTACTTTTTAAAGTTTCACTCGAACTACGTTTACATTTAACGGAAATATACAATTTGTAAAATGTAATTTATGGCACTATAATACAGGTCTATTATTTAAAGATGGTAATAATAAAAACTCAACTTTGATTTATAATATTTGATTTTCTTTGTTTTTTTTAGTTTTTTTTTTAATTAAAATCGACTATTTCAATTTTTTAAAATAATTAAATAATATTAAATAAACTGATTAGATTTTTTTTTTTTTGTTCTTGCATTGTTCCCAGATAATGTTTCTAGAAATTATAAATACATATCGTCTTGAATTTATATTAATAATTTCATTTGTCTTATTTACTATAATTACGAGATTCGATAATAATATATAAACGAAAACAACATAGATTAACGCTATATTCAACTAGATATACAATATATTTGCTCACACGTTACAATATTATTTACAAATTCATAAATCTTTTTTCTTTTTTTTGTTTGTTTATTTTTCGTACAAAAATAGTTGTCCCGTACTGATAATAGTAACAAAGAAACAAAAAAATAAAAAATGAATAAGAGAGAGAGAAAAAAAACAAAACAATTATAAGGTGGACGATTGTTTGGAGACGTATATATACATAAGGGAAGATTGAGGGGAATCGCATCCATCACCGGCGGTAATAACACTCTGAGGGCTATGTTATAAGGCGGTTAGTCCATAGTCAGAGTTCTTTATGGAAATTGGTGGCTGATGTAAAGGACCACACGCTGCATGTAAGGTGGCCGGTTGCAATGGTGTTAAATGATGTCCTAAGGCCGCCAGACTTGGCGGAGGTGGATACTCTTGTGTAGCTGAAGACAGATTATGTTGATGACCAGGAGTATTACTGCCAAGTTCATTTCCACCTAGTACATTTGCCGTATGACCATCTTCATTTACTGTACCAGTTGTTGTACCTAACATATCCTGACTACGCCGCCTTTCGCTACCATTACCGCCTCTAGCTCTTGATGATTTTTTCACCGGTGGTGCTTGTCCATTCTTTCTTCTAACGTTCTTTGTATTTGGTAATTTATTATCTTTTTTCCATTTCATTCTTCTATTTTGAAACCATATCTTTATTTGTCGTTCCGAAAGACAAAGGGTATGTGCTATTTCTATTCTTCTCCGCCTTGTTAAATACCTATTAAAATGGAATTCCTTTTCCAATTCTAATATTTGATGTCTCGTATAGGCCGTTCTTTGCCTTTTTGGCTCCATTCCTGGCTGGTACGTGCCATTTACTGCAACATAAACATTGAAAATTTAAATTATTAACAAATCTAAAAATTAAGAATATTATTAAATATTGTTGCAACTGTTGGCCATCAGAAGTGATCAGTTGTATCTGATTGTTGGCTTATCGACCAGGGATTTTTTTCAGAAAAAACACCAAATAATTTTGAAGTGTTTTTTATTTAAAACCCGAAGTTTCCGCAAACATAGTTAGCGATCTTCAGGGGCGATAAATTTAGACGAAAAGAAAATTCTGTAATTTAGAATTTGCAGAGAGAAAAAAAGTCTGAGTGTTTCCAGTTAAAAAAAAAAACAACAGTTTTTTCTATAATTAATATAAATTTAATATGTTTAATGAGGGAAGCGATTAGCTAAGAGGGAGCGCGCTGGATTCTCACGCGGTTCCCGGATTCACCGAGGTTCCGGGTTCGAGTCCACAGCTATACTTTAGATTCTCTCTTCCTAGAAAGCTCTGCGGTTCACCGGCCCGGTGATGGACAGTGTAATCAGTAACAAAAGAACACTGTCCGGAAGCCGATAATGTACTGACGAAACTCCGGGCGCCAACGACCTTACATGTAGACGCGTCTTAAATTAAAAAAATTAATAATAATATTCTCCAGGCGTATCTGATTGTTGGCTTATTGACCAGGGACTTTGTCAGAAATAATTTTAAACTGTTTTTTTATTTAAAACCCGACGTTTCGGCAAACATTGTTTGCCATCTTCAGGGGCTTTCTTCAAGTGAGAGAAGTTTGGAAAACTTGTTATAACATATTCGGTTGTGTCAATAGCTATCTATAATTAAATAGTTATAGCTATCTATAACTATTTAATTATAGATAGCTATCTATAGCTATCTAATTTATATTAATTATAGAAAAAACTGTTTTTTTTTTTGTTTTTTTTGTTTTTACTGGAAACACTCAGACTTTTTTCTCACTGTAAATTCTAAATTACAGAATTTTCTTTTCGTAAATTCATCATTTTTATTAAATATTTAGGTGATAGAAACATTATATGGAAATTATATTTAAGGCTTAGAATGTCAGACACGTTTAATAGTGGCAACTATTTTACATTGAAGTATATTTTTTCATGAAGACCAACCACTTCACATATTACACCATTAAACGAAAAATCATTTAACCAAAAATATTACGAAACCTTGGCAGAGAAAAAAACCGGGAAGAGTTTTTATAAAGTAAATAATGTAGAAGCTTAACATATTCAATAAACATAAATTCAATTTAAAAAAAAAAAAACTGGTGTGAAACACTCACACCAACACGAGTTTCTGTTATTCCTGTCAATGCAATTAATATAAATAAAATGACAAATTAAGCCTCAAATTTTGTGCATTTCTCCTAATAAAAATGTAATGGTGAGGGTACAAATACCAAAGCCTTAAATTTGAAATTTAGCGGCAAAAATATCTTTAAAAAAAAAAATCAACTTTTTATAGAAAAATATATCAAATATATAAGTGATAGATTTATATTTGTGCAGTTATTATTCCAAATCTAAAGGAAAAAAATTGTTATTAGCCGATAAAGGAGAAATTTAAAAAAAAAAAATTCAAAAACCTATTTCCTAAAGTCGTACATCCGGTTTACCGATTTTCTTCAAAGTTGGGGTAATAGAAAATTTTCTGGAAAATATTTCAAATAAATGTGAGACGTATTTATAGGTGTGTAGATAGTATATGAAGTTTAAAGAAAATCCTTTGAGCCGTCTACAAGAACATTGCAAAAAACTGCAAAAACGATTCAGAAAAGGTGCTGTTCCAGAGCAACTTTTGGATTTTGCTCTTATCTTCGTGACGGGTGCGGTGCTGAAAACGGACTGATATCAAGTTTAAGTTTCTCGCAATGTTTCGTTTATGACAAATTCTGTTTTAAAACACACACACACATCATAAAAGCATTCACTAAAAATATTTTTCGTATTCAGGGGACCTCAGTACATGAACTTCCGGTGAGAACTCTATTTCAAAATTTCGATACAATCGCGGCAGGTACTTCCTCTTAGCAGGTGAGACCGATGGTAATCCACGAGGCGGTGGTGTGGCGGACGAAGAATTTGCAGATGGGGCGTTGCGGCGCTTGGAAGTGTTTAAAGGCTGGCCTGCCTGAGCACGACGGGTGCCATGAGGACACACCCACTGCAGCCTTGGATGTTCTCTTAAACCTTCCACCACTCCACATCTACATCCAAGGCGTTGCTAGGGCAGTTGTGGGTCGACTGCAAAAGGGACAGTCTCTCATTCATCCCGAGGTGAGCATGTAAGAGGCACATCCGAGGTGTGGCAACTCGGTGAGCCTGGGAAGGTTAGCCACGGTCTTTCATGCGGAGCTAGTCGCAATTATTAGCTGCGGCGCCGAAATAAGATGACTGGGAGTGCATAACTCCAGAATCGTCATTTATTCGGATAGCCAGGTTGCCCTGCGGGCAATTGACTCGCGGGAGATCAGCTCAAAGCTGGTATGGATTGCCTAGGTGCACGCAGGGAAATTAGTAGCCATAATAAGGTTTACCTGGTCTGGGTACTTGGGCATTCGGGTCACAGAGGAAATGAAGCGCCAGATTGTCTGGCCCGGGAGGGTTCCATTGGAACCCTTATCGGACCTGAACCGTTCTGCGGCGTCGCGAGCTGCCTCAGGAGTGCATTCATTAGGACATGGATTCACGATCGATTATTGAGAATAGTGGGCTTAAACCCCAGGCCAAAGGCAGGCGAAAACGTTTGTTCATAGCTGCTCGCCCAGGCTAACTGCAGAACTGTTCCGACTAGGCCGGGTGGCCATAAGGATAGGGTTGGCATTCTCACTGGCCACTGTAGACTTAATAAGCACATGCACCGAATGGGCCTGGCAACGGATAGCCTGTGTAGGTCAGAAGAAGAGCAAACAGCACTGCACGTTTTGTGTCAGTGCGAGGGGCTTGTATGGCTCAGCTTTCGCCTCTTCGGAGAGGAGAAGCTGACGCATGCAAGCCTCAGCCACGGGCCTCTCTCGGGTCTTATTAAGTCTATTAAGGCAGACAGGACTCGAGAGGGTGCTCTGATGGGAGGTGCTCTTAACCGACCACTTAGGAGCCTCCCCAGATTCCAAAGTTCAAATAAAGGTCATGACTGGGGAGAGGACTCCTACTTAAGGGGTGCCACAATAGACCCTTAAGGGTCGCAGTGGCGCACGCTGAAGAGCCAATCCCCCTACAGAATCTAATCAAATCTAATCTACTTCCTCTTATCAGGAGGTAAGTGAAAGTAAAACATAAATAATTGAAAAGACACTTAAAGTAAACAGAAACGCTAATGTTCTACAAAAACAGCTTTACATTCTTTTTCTCCTTGTTCGTGACAAAATTTCGCTATTTTTAGGAAACAATTCCAACGATCTTTACCCTTAGGAGTACTATTTACATACATAAATAGATCTTCCTAAGAATTGATTTTAAAGTCTGAATCATTTACCAGGAATAATTAATTTTTAGGGGGTTGCTAGGGAACAGTAGCGTTTAGTTTTCATCTAAAGTACCATTTTAGTAATAAGTATGGTTCTAAATACATTCTATATAATATTAATATATATTAGAAGGATTGATAAAATACCAAATTTGAAGAAAAAAGATTAAGTGAAAGTGTGACTTTACAGAATAGATACTTGATTTTGCTCGAAAACCACTATGACGCTTTTCTTTAAACTTGTTATGGTAATTGGACAGATAAGAACCTATCAATTTTATTACCAAAAGATTTTTCTTAACTTTTTTCCGAAAATGTTGATTTTGGGTTTTCTCCCATTCTTGCAACCTGTGTGGCTCTGAAGGCTGTGCTGCTTAGGGCATCAACGTGAAGTATTCATTCATCTTTCCCTATCTTCAGCTATACATTTTATTTCCTCTCAGGATTTATCCGACTCTTCGACTCCTTTTCCACTGTCCTCTTTCACTTTTTGGCATCCTTCTTTTTCTGGCTGCTAGCGGCTTCCACTCCAAGGCTTTCCTGTCAATGGTTCCCTTAGATTTTTTTTTTAGGGTATGCCCCAGCCATCTCCGCTTCCCTTCTTTTATTCGCAGCTCCACTAGGCTTTGCTTGGTTAAAGATCAGAGCTTCTCATTTTTATAAACAAAAATTTTGAGGATAAGATGCAAACATCGGTTTGATGAAAAGTTTGAGGAGTGAGCTGATGTTTTTGTCTATCTTCCAGGTTTCGCGGGTGTACAGGATTAATACTTTTGACTTTTCTTTTTTTAATTTTAGTATGTCTACATGTTCCATCGACATTACATGTAATGTATATATACAAAAATTCAGCATCCGTATGTTTGTGGCCGTAAAACTCGAAAAGTAGTCGATGGATTGATTTGAAATTTTTACACAACGTTACATTTCTATATAAGACTGTTTATTTATACTTTTTTATTCCAAAGTTCCCACGGAAACGGGAAATTCCAAGCGTTTCGTGAGTTTGGCAGAAATAGACAGATGCAGACGCGTCTGCGATCGTGGTGCGCTCTCTGTTGAAGATATTCTGCACAGAGTTTGTTTGGTTTGGTACGTCAAGAAACGCAATCATGGCTTGGATTTCACAGAAGACATATACAATGAAGCGCTAATCTTCATTGAGGATCTTTGTCTTGCGTGTGCGGCAAGTTGGCACTATTGAGAGTGACCGTACCGAATAGGTCGATCAACGCAACATTCGAGAGAGAACTGCTCAAAAGCAATCATACACCAGAAATGACTTACAGCTATTCGACCAAGAAAATACACTGGAACTCCTTCTAGAAAAAAAGATAGCATTTGATACCATCATATAAGCAGTGACCAACCAATCCGGTGGATTTACTTTTTGGACGCTCCAGGTGGAATAGGAAAAACGTTCTTAATTTCCTTAATCCTGGCTAAAATCCGTTCAAATGGGCATATTGCGTTAGGACTTGCTTCTTCAGTTAATGCTGCGACGTTGATGGAAGGAGGTTGATAGAACAGCGCATTCAGCTCTTAAAAACATTCTTTCAGTCAAAAACATTTTTTCATTCTTTCCTTTCAGTTCACAGCAACGCAAAGTAGGGTATTAAATTGAATGATGTGTTTTCTTGCTGAATCTATGTTAACTATCATACTTCTATTTACTTCCCTAATAATTAAAATCACACTGAGCCACAGCTAAGCGTGGCCGGGTTTAGCTAGTAAGATTATAAAATTTACATGCTGCAAATTGTTAATGAATATATACAAATTTTGGAAATGAATATTAACTGTCGATAATAATTCAGGAAAGTACATTAAATTGATAAAATAGAAATGTTCAAAATTTAAAGTTTTTAAAAATCCCATTTATTCCAAAATTTGATGAATTCCTGCATGATCAACGGGTGTTCTGGCAACGTCTTCCAATTCTCAATACATAGCTGATAAAACTAGCTCTGGCGTTTTCTAAGAGTGGGCAGTAATGTATTAGATGGGTGAAATCCTGAATCATAATTCCTATGGGAACACAGGTGAATCTATAAATATAGTGTCTGCTTGGACCACGTCCTGTTTGTTAATAATTGGGTTAACCGGTAATTGCTTTTAGATTTAGTATCTGTATAATATGAACGTGTGCGATAAATTTCTTAGTAAAATCCTTTTTTTGTGAATTTTGCCACTTGATTTCCCACTCTTCAAAGCTTCTTTTCTCTAGTTCACTTTTGATGTACGACTTTGGAAACTTATTGTAGGACGGCATTAATTGTGCATCCTTAGCTCCTTCTTTAGCAAGACAGATCAGCTTCTTCATTTCCTGAAAATCCAGCATGTTATTTTATCCATTCTAATCAAAATCCCTTTTTGTTTTGCTTCCAGGATATCTATTTTTCTGCGGATACTTTCAATTAGAAGGGAATAAACTTTATAATTTCTTAAAATCTCCAATGTAATATGGCTGTCTGTGTAAACGCTTATATTTCTTGAGAAACCTGAACTGTTGTTTTGAAATCATTCCAATATTTTGACATTATTGTTAAAAAAAAGCACAAATTATGTTATAAGAAGATGCTGTTATTCACAATATATATTACTTGTTTAGTCCATGAACGAGGTATAAAATGTTCACTATGGATAAATTTGGTATTTTGTCTTATTTTAGATAGTTCTGAGGAAATTTTTGGCGTTAAACTTCAAATATTATATGGGGTTGTTTCAATGTTATTAGCTCTCTCTCTTCTGGACTAAAATATAATCACTTCTACTATGTATGTGCCAGAGTAGATACTTGTCCCATCACCACCTCCTAATTCCTGTTAGGACAAATGAGTTAAATTTGAAGATCACTCAAAATTTCTCATTTTGTACGTAATTTTATTAGTGGCAATAACAGAAATTCGTATGAGCGTTTCAGACCAGATTTATTATTTTTTTTAATTGTTGCCAGTTCATTGCATTTTCATTAATAAAAGAATCTAATTGTGAACAATATTGTGAATTGTGTAGTATTGATTGTTTTTCATTATGAATTTTTTGTTTTATTAAACTCATCATGGGTACACTTTCTTTTTCAACAACAGTTGATATAAATTGAATATAAATATCAGTTGAAGATCATCTCATTAAGTAGAAACGTCCTGTTATTTGAAGGAATAAATACAATTTATTTAAGCAAGAAGTTGTCAATTAATCAACGTCCATTTGAAAAAGATTTAAGATCAATTAAATTCATACTTCTTTTATAAATGGACATTTCTGTATTTTTGCAGAACTCATCATAATTAACGCACTGAATTTACACTTGATTTTCAAAGTACAGTCTGGCAGTAGATATTTTGTCTGGCATACCTGAAGAGCATAATTATTGCTTGAATTGAACCTAACATATTGGCAAAATTTCATATTGTGTGTATACTCATAAAAAAACAAATGTAAGTTGTTAAAAAAGATCACCTAAAGTATTTTGTTTAGATAAGAATTACATTTAAATTTTTTTTTTTTTTTCTACTTCAAGGAGCCAGCCGGCTTTAATGTGTCACGTTCTTAAATATGTTTGGTCTAGTTAACATCTCGACATAACAAATCTTCTGTTCTCTTTTTAATTAAAGATGTTATTTCTTTGTTAACCTTTCATAAATACTTCAAGAATAATTTATTTATTTTTCTTATTACTATTTCTGCCATACAGTATTACGTTTTTGAGCGAATAAATAGCAATTACGATTTTGGAATGAAGATATATTTAGAAGACATTTTTGAATGAAATATTGAATTGATTTTTTCATGAAAAGCGTCTAGGGTTTTTTTCCTTAGAATTTTTATGATTTAAATTGAAATTAAGGCATTTTTTTTTTTAATTTAAGGCGCGTCAACATCTATGGACATTGGCGCCCGGAACCTTCTCAGTGCACTGCCGGCCTCCGGACAGTCTTCTCTCGTTATAGACAACGCTGTCCAACACCGGACAGTGAGCTGTAGAGGATCCTAGGAAGAATAAAATCTAAGGGCAACACAGCTGGACTCGAACCCGGGTCCTCTGCGTGGGATCCAGTACGCTAACCACTTAGCTATTTGCTTCCCTTAGGTAAGGCAATTTTTATTATCTCCATTTTTGCAATATAGCTTTTATATGTAACAGAGTTTTTATTAGTTAACTGGAACCTTCAGAATATTATTTCCTATGGCAATCCAATTTTTATTTGATAAAAGCACACAATCTCTGAAATCAGTAATGTCCAGATTAATTGTGTATAACTGTTCACTTAAGCTAAGTACTGATTAATATTTAAAACACTCCTTTGCTTATTATTTAATCCCCGAAAAAGTAACAATATTTCACAATTTCAGCTACGCTATGTAAAAAGCACTGTTACATATAAGCAACTAGTGCAGTGGGGACTAGTAATCCCGAAGCCACGAGCTTCATGACGGAGCCATTTTTAGCTATGCTAGGCCTGATTAAGAGGGCGAAGCTGAAGGATGTGCTATAAACCCAGGGGATCTATAATAGACCTCTTAATGTAGGTCGCAGTGGAATGAGGCGTGGCTCTCCCCAAACTAATCTAATCTACATATAAACAATTTCTCTTTAATATTTTGAATGAAATAGCTTGATTTCAGCTTTCTGAGGAGCGTATAACTCATTGTATGCAGCATTATATAATTCTAGATTAAATGTTACAGCTGCATAATTAAGAAAATATCGTAAATTTTCAAAGTAATAAAGTATGAGAAGATTGTTAAAAACATTTTCCAAAAGCGATTCAATTCGATTGATGCACCATGAATTAGAACACTAGTTGATTAGATGAGCATGCTTTAGTAATTCTTGCAGAAAAATTGGACGAGCGTTTCCTCATGATAAGACAGCACTTTATTCAAAAGTTTACAGGCAGGGAATTTTGGGTGACCATATTAAACAAAGAGCAAAGGTCACAATATAACAATTTGCTACTAACAAGACAGTTAAAAAGGCTTCTTTCAGAGTAAACTGTAACGGGAGATAAGAAATGGATCTTGTATTCAAATTTATATCGAGCGAATTTATATCGATCCAATCAAACCCTACTTCCGATAACCTATCAAACAATACTGAAAGAGGTCCTTCTAAACGAATGGTGATTCTGCTTGGATAATTAATTGCTTTACCTATATAAAGAATAACACTGGAACTCTATGTCAATAATTAAAATAAAATAAAGAATCAATAATTACATTGTGACAAGAAATCACTCAGAAAGTTTTTAAAATTTCAGCTTGAAATTTCTTCTTAAGGACATCCCTAGTAATATTTTTAACAATCCTCACTTCATAACTTGAGAGAAAAATCAATGTATTACTTCGTTTTTTTTGCATTCGAAAGTAACCTAAAAAAATTTCCAACAATGCATATATTGCCCTTTATCTATATCTGATTGTTAAATGCATTTTCCTGCATAATTCTGGTTGCAATTCTTTTGATTATTCTTTATAATTTGGTTCTTATAAGTATAGACATATTTATTTAAAAATAAATTCAAGATGGAACGTGTAAAACTATTAATTAACATTATACTTCATAACAATAATTTCCCGTCCGTGTGCTCATGTCAATGTCACCGGCGGTTTTGATTAGCCGCGGAAACAAGCGCATCAGGAAAAAGTTCACTAGAACTTTTTTGAAAAAAGTCTATATTGAAATTAAAAATTTTACGGTTGTACAGAGTAGGCTTCCGTATAACGCCGAGAATTCTTCCGTGTTATAGGAAATTGCATTATACGAAACATGTCTTATCAAACCAATAAATGCGAGTCCCAAAACTGATTACTTAAGTAGGTCAATTTCAAATCTAGTTGTACTGACTGCATGTTTTACACTAATTTGTTTCAAAACTTAGCTCTCGACAAAGGAAAAATCAAAAGAGAAAACGTAAGTTTCTTTTATTTAAGAAAAACAAAACCGAGAACAATTATTTCTTTAATTATAAAAGCTATTAGGTGTTTTAGCCTTGCGTTACTGAAATTTAAAAAATTGAAAAGAAAATGTGAGCTTTAGAAGAAAAAATTTAAAATTTTAAACATATATATCTTAAGAAAGTTGATCCATCAACCCAACGCTTTAATGGAATTTAAAAGGAAGCTGCTGAATGATTGTCAATCCTCATTTTTCAAGCCACACAACAGCCAAAACACAAGTCTACATTCAACACGCTACAAACGATCATCATAATTCTTGGCTCGATCCCTCTGCTTTATAAATACTCTTATCTCCTTACTCAGTAAATTCACTCAAATATAAATTGTGAGTTTAGTACAACTTCGTGGGTCCTCATTTCACCATCAAATTCTGCCAACATTACATTATACACTACAGTATATAAACATAAACGACAGTTAAGTTTCAGAGACATTTTCCGTGGTAGCCTGCCTCATTTTGTGGTCTCGACCGGTTTCGGGCGTTCGCCCATCTTCAGGATGCATTTGTCAGACAGTGTGATAACATAGACTTGCACAGAGCAAATTCAGTTTTTTACACTGTGAGTGTATAAATTGAATTTGCACTACAGTATATAAACATAAACGACAGTTAAGTTTCAGAGACATTTTCCGTGGTAGCCTGCTTCATTTTGTGGTCATCGACCGGTTTCGGGCTTATATACTGTGGTATATATACACTTACTACTTACACTAATTATATACTGTAGTGTATACTATGAGTGTATAAACTGAATTTGCTCTGTGCAAGTCTGTGTTATCACATTGTGTGACAAACGCATCCTGAAGATGGGCGAACACCTGAAACCGGTCGATGACTACAAAATGAGCGGGCTACCACGGAAAATGTCTCTGATGCTTTCCAGCTTTGCGGAACCAACCACCACAACAACGACAGTTAAGTGTACTACACATACTGCGAAAGAAGTTTTTGGTCAATAGAAATAAACGTCACGTTTAGTTAGACAAAATTTAAGATTTGGGGAGGATCATTGACATTACCTACGAGGGTGGTTGAAAAGTTCTCGGAATCACCGCTAGATGACAGTGCTAGAGCAACGAGGTTCCCGCGCAATAATCACACATCCTTTGTGAGCGAACACGTGGCGCGTCAGTGCTCTTGCTGCAGGAGAGTGGTAGTGACGACTCTTTGTTGTTCCCGCGTAGTGATTTGTGACAATGGAAAAAACTGAGATTCGAGCAGTGATTAAGTACTTTGTAAAGAAAGGTATGAAAGCAAAGGAAATTCATGCCGACTTTCAGAACACACTGGGGGACTCTGCTCCTTCATATTCAACTGTTGCCAAGTGGACCAGCGAGTTTAAATTTGGTCGGGAGAGCTTAGATGATGATCCGCGTAGTGGACTGCCAAAAAGTGCTACGACCCCAGAATTTATCGCAAAAGTGCATAAAATGATCATGGAGGATCGTCGACTGAAAGTGCGAGAGATTGCTGAAGCTATAGGGATGTCATCTGAACGGGTATATCACATTTTAACCGAAGAATTAGGAATGAAAAAATTATCGGCAAGATGGGTGCCGTGGCTCTTGACATTGGACCATAAACGCACCAGATTGGAAATGTCCGAACAAAGTCTAGCCCGTTTTCAGCGCAACCAACAAGATTTTTTGCGCCGGTTTATGACTACAGATGAAACTTGGGTCCACTACTATACCCCAGAGACAAAACAGCAGTCAAAGCAGTGGAAACATGCTGAGTCACCACCACCAAAGAAAACAAAGACAGTACGTTCGGCCGGAAAGGTCATGGCCTCAGTTTTCTGGGATGCAAAAGGCATTCTGCTGATAGATTATCTTCCTACTGGCCAAACAATTACGGGGCAATACTATGCAAACCTCCTAGACCAACTACAGGAAAAGATACGCGAAAAAAGGCCTTGTTTGGCAAGGAAGAAAGTCATCTTTCATCAGGACAACGCCCGCCCGCACACAAGTGTTATTGCCATGGCAAAACTTCATGAACTGAGGTACGAATTGTTGCCACATCCACCTTATTCACCTGATTTGGCACCATCAGACTTTCATCTCTTCCCCAAGCTGAAAATTTTCCTCGGTGGACGGAGATTTCCTACAACGGAAGAACTGACAGCCGAATTGGAGAGGTACTTTGCAGACCTGGAGGAATCCTCTCATTTTCGAGATGGGATAAAGGCATTGGAACATCGCTGGACCAAATGCATTAGTCTTCAGGGAGACTATGTTGAAAAATAAAAGCAGTTCCACCGAGGTAAGACACTACTTTCTAGTATATTCCGAGAACTTTTCAAACCACCCTCGCATATTAATAAATTTAATGTGAAATAGAAGTTATTAAGTACAATTTTTAAAATCAAAAAGCAATAAATTAAACTTTAGTGAACATTATCATATTATTAAGCTTCAAACCTTTATTACACCAAAGTTTTGTAACATTTTCGGAAGGTAACCTTTACGTTTTTATTAAATTATAAACATTTCTTTAGAATGTTACAACGAGACTATGGTCTCATTTCTATAGAATGAAATATATGATTGTTAAAGAAAAAATATAATAAAGGAAAAATAAAATGTTTCATAAATTTGCCACATTCTGTATCTTCACTCTGTGAGTAAACCTGAACACAAGTGTGTAAAAGTGCCATTTTACTATCCTCAAATAAATATTGTAATTCTATTTAGAATTTTTAGGGTAGACTACAATCAATCTTTTACTAAGAACTGAATGAATGAAAAAAGATGATGTGTTGGAAGCAAGGTGAATGATCTAGCATGTCATTATTATTCACCTACTTATACTATAATTGTTAAATGTATAATACATTGACCTATCATGGCAATTAATGAAAGAATTTATTTGTTATAATTTGTTTCAGACTCGCGTGTAATGTTGTCCTAAACATAGGCGCCTATTACTTTTATTGGCCAGCAACACATGTTCCTCTTTTATTGTTTAATTTGTCAAATTCGACATGGATTTAAGATTCATTGAAGTAATTTTTACTTTCTCTTACTCCTAGTAAAAGGAAGTATTGTAATCGTGTCAAATTTTCGATATGGAGTTTTCACCGGAAATATCCGTTTTGAGGTCCCCTGAGTCCAAAAAAAGTGGTTTTTAGCAAATGGTCTGTGTGTGTGTGTGTGTGTGTATATGTATGTAAACAGCATAGCCCAAAAACGAAAAATCGTAGAAAGTTCAAACTTGATATTCCGTTTGGGATCTGACAGTATGTTATCTGTCAAAATTCCACAACCGAAAGTACCACTTTACTAGTTAGTTTTTTTACTTTTTTGCAATTTTCTCAAAAATCGCTCCAACGATTTTCTTCAAACTTAGTACATCAACTACACATACAAAGAGCTACAACTTTTATTTGAAAAATTTCTCTGGAAAAATTCATTTAATGGCAGTTATGGGGGAGGGGTGGAGTTAGGTTTTTCATCTGAAGTACTATTTGAGTTTATTGGACAATTCGCTCATCTAAATAATGTTAATGAGAATTAAATATATTGCCGAAATTCCAAATTTGAAACAAATCGCATAATCGAAAGTGCGTTTTCTTTACCACTTTACTAAATGTTTTTTTTTTTTCACTTTTTCACGATTTTCTCAAAAATGGCTCTGATGATTTTTTTTGAAACTTCGCATACAAAGATCTACAACTTTTATTTAAAACATTTCTCAGGAACATTTCATTTAAGGGCACTTTTAGGGAAGGGGTGGGGGTTATGTTTTCTTTAAAACGCTATCATAGTTGATTTATACAATTCTATCATCCAAAAAAAAATTAAATAGAAATAAATAGATGGCCAAAATTCCAAGTTTTTAAAAAAATTAGTAAACCGGAAGTGCGCTTTTACTGAACAGTTTTTTTTTCAGTTTTCGACGAATTTCGTTAAATTTGGTACACTAACTATAACATTTGTCAATTATAATTTTGAGAACTGGAGTAAGAGAAAGTTGTGTGAGTGTTTCACACCAGATTTTTTTTTTTATATATATTGTTATGAATAGCGCGTTTATGTCTCAACCTCTTAGCAAAGCTTTCTATTACAAAGCAGTTTAAATTTAAGTCGAACTCACGAGTTCTCTGATTTTAAAGTAAATTTTTCCGATACAATTGGTTTAAATAAAAGCGGTAGGGATATAGCTGCGAAGTAGGTATAATACGATTAATGAAAATCGTAAAAAAATAAGGAAATGAAAAAACAATTCAATAAAGTTGCACATCGTGCTTCAAATTTGGCATCGTGCTTCATATATTGTAGCAAAGCATTTAATATACCTCAATATTGGAAGGTAAAACCATATACTTTATACGTGTATGACACTTTAGAGGGAAATTTATGGTTGTTGTTCTCTCCTGAATCAAAAAAAATCAAAATTATATTAGAAAAAAATAATTCAAATAAAAGTGATAGGCATTTATATATGTAGATAGAATGCAAGTTTAAAAGAAATCGTGACAATAAATATTGCCTTTTGAGAAAATTGTGAAAAAAGGGGAAATATATTTAGTAAAGTCGTCGCACTTCCTGTTTATAGAATTTAATCGAAACATGGTCTGATATAAAAATCGATATATCAAATCTAATCTTCCCTCAATTTTTTCTTTGTAGAAATATTTTGATCATACACATACACATACACATAGACTATTCGGTAAAAAAACAAAAAAAAAACGATTTTTCCTCTTATATCATTAAGAGAAACTAACATTATATATATACCTTTTTTTGTTTTGTAAAAAAAACTTAATTCTGTATTGAAAAATAAATACCCGATTAACAAACAATAGTTTGCTATTTATTTTAAATTTCTGGTACTAAAACCCGGGAAAATGGATCTCACATTTAGAAAAAAAATCTGGTGTGAACACTCACACAACTTTCTCTTACTACTGTTCTCAAAATTATAATTGACAAATTTTATAGTTTGTGTACCAAATTTTCACGAAATTCGTCGAAAACTGAAAAAACTGTTCAGAAAAAGGGCACTTCCGGTTTACTAATTCTCTCAAAACTCGGAATTTTGGCTATCTATTTAATTCTAGTTAATTTTTTTTAGATGATAGAATTGTATAATCAATTATGATAGCCCTTTAAAGAAAAACATAACCCAACCCTTCCATTAAAAGTGCCCTTAAATGAATTTTCCCAAAGAAATGTTTTTAATAAAAATTGTAGATCTTTGCATGTTCAGTTTATATACGGAGTTTCAAGAAAATCGTCGGAGCTATTTTTGAGGAAATCGCAAAAAAGAGGATAAATAATTTAGTAAAGTGATAAAGTAAACGCACTTCCGATTATCCGATTTTTTTCAAACTCGGAATTTCATCAACATATGTAATTCTAATTAACATTATTTAGTTGTCAGAATTGTCTAATAAACTGAAATAGCACTTTAGATGGAAACCTAACCCCACCCCTCCCTCATAAGTGTCCTTAAATGCATTTTCCCGGAGAAATGTTTTATATAAAAGTTGTAGCTCTTTGTATGTGTGGTTGATATACCAAGTTTAAAGAAAATTGTTGGAGCCATTTTTGAGAAAATTGCAAAAAAGTAAAAAAATCTAACAAGTAAAGTGGTACTTCCGGTTGAGGAATTTTAACAGATAACGTACTGTCAGATCCCATGGTGATATCTAAACGGAATATCAAGTTCAACTTTCTACGGTTTTTCGTTTTTGAGCTAGGCTGTTCACATATATACATACACACACACACACACACACACACACACACAGACACACACACACACACCATTTGCTAAAAACCACTTTTTCGGACTCAGGGGACCTCAAAACGGATATTTCCGGTGAAAACTCGATATCGAAAATTTGACATGATTACAATACTTCCTCTTACTAGGACTAAGAGAAAGTAATATACCGGGGACAATGAACTAAACTGACCAATGAGTTCAATTTATTATTACATCCCCCAATTTATTATTAAATTGCCCCAATTCTGTTGGTTTTTTGGCTCAAATATAGAGAATGTAGCTATGTATAGTTCTACTAAAATGCACAGAATTTCGAAATCTAGAAAGAATGTTATCGGGTTGCCAAGTTCTAACACCATTTTCTCTACTATTTCCGCAGATGTAAATATCCAAGAACTAAGCTCATTCCACAGGTGTTAAAGGAAAAGGGAAAACATAACCAACAAATATGTGGATGGGTCAGCATTGCTGGATAACATCTGTTATTTTATCCATCATAGCATGCATATTCCATTTGTTCCTGACCGGTTTCGGATTTTCATCCATCGTCAGAGCAAATTCACCAAATTCGTGTGGAGAGTCCACTTCAACGTAATGTTTCTGTTACCCTCACACTTATTGGTTTGTTGGTTGTATATATGTGCGGGAGGGAGTTGATGTGGATTTAAACAATTTTTAGCCCTTTCGAAACAAAAGATAATTAGAGAATATTAAGATGGAAAATTTTATCAATAATAACTTTAAGTTTGTTAATATACGATATGAAGTATCACTGCCTTGGATGAGTTAGAACCAAATTCTTCTAAAGCATTGACTCATGTTAAATATCTTACACCAATATTGTTAAAAAATGGTAAATTGAATGAATATAAGAGTTCAATTACACCATATATGAGCAACGACTGTGCAGGAAAGCTGGAAAATAAAATAAATCAATGCAATATTTATGCCACAATGGCCAGCCTATCATTATGACAAAGAAACGTCAAAGGCACACGCTCCTGCTTATACTTCTCTAAATCAGCATTTATATGCCAGAGAAAATTTAGTTCCCAATTTGGTAAGAACATATTAAATCTAGAGTTGGTTCTTTAGGTTTGATAGCTGAAATAGAAAAAGCCATCCTGCATAAATCCTTAAATCCGAGTGATCGAGATTGTCACGGTTCGATCGTGACAGTACGACAAACCAATTAAGAAGTAAATAACATCTTTATCATAGTTATCTCTGCTGACACTATCATATGAAACGAGTTAAAGTTGGCGTAACCTCTACGTCCTTTTTGTTAGCATCAACTCTGAAAAAAGAATTTTTATACCGACCGGACCAATTTCACAGATCGTTTGTTAAAGCCTTTTTATGTTGATGAATTCAGACGATGCTCACAAGTTATTTGAGGAATCTATTCAGATTTTAAGTTTGGCTCATATGAATCATTGAAAATCGTATTTAAACAATGCCGATTCAATAATGAAGGACCAATAATAGTCGAGCATTTTGAACAGAGAGTAAAAAATGTTTTAGTAATTATGCTCTTGTGTGGTCCTATGCTGAAGTGGTTTGAAGATTACCTTCGGGATAGAAAATGCCGGGTGAGGTGGCATTCGGAGGTATCACGTTGGTCGGAGGTATCTGGTGTACCTCAAGGATCACACCTTGGACCGTGGCTATTCCTAATTTTTATTAATGACCTACTACTAAGGATCTCGGATGTTGAGTACTTGCATTTGCGGATGACTTGAAGTTCATCCATAAAGTTGCTTCCCAGTCGGACTGCATTATAATTCAAGATACCCTCCGCATTGTTTCTGACTGGTGCTGCAGTAATGGCATGGAGCTTAATGTTAAAAAATGCCAAGTCATTTCTTTTTATCGCAAAAAGACTTATATCATATCAGTGCCTCATTGATGGCAAACCATTGGAGAGGACTCGTAACGTGAAGGATTTAGGAGTTACTCTGAGTCGTGACCTCCGTTTCACGAACAGTTTGGATATGTTTGTAGGAAAGCATCGAGAGCACTGGGTTTTGTAATAAGGCACACTCGTGATCTTAGAGATCCCAAAGCGGTGCTAACTGTGTACAATGCATACGTTAGAAGCCTTCTTGAGTACGCGTCATTGATTTGGTATCCTTACACTAAGAAGGATATAGTTAGACTGGAAGCTATACAAAACCGTTTCATCAGGACTTTTAACAAAAGATTACCCAGCGGTGCTACTCATTTCTGCTCTTTGGAGTCTAGAAGACGTTATGCTGGTCTTTTATTCTTGAAGAAGCTCTGGAATGGCGAAATTGATTGCATGGAGCTACTTGCTGTCATTCCTTTTCATGTACCATCTCGCTGCTTGCGCAGTACTTCGCATTTCGTGGTCCCTGCCGTTAAGACTAATGCGCTGTTAAACGCTGACGTCATTTGTAGAATATGCAGGTCATGGAATGAGTATATTCCTAGTGATGTGGGTTTCCAAATGTATGTATCACATGTAATGACTTCAACCATAAAGCTTACGCCGTTTGTTGATAAAAAATATAATAAATAAATAAATGTAGGATTTGTCGCAGACGAATAGGGAATGAACCGAACAGGTATAACCAAAGATCTTGACATGAGTTTTTCTACTACAAAGAATCATTCTTAGCAACTTTAGCAAGAATATTTGAACCATTTTCGGGTCATTCACAGTAATGTCATAGGAAAAGGATTGTGAGATTCGGTCTTTTTTTAAAAAAATAAGAAAATTTAAATTCTTGCCAACGTTTCGACAAATATATTGTCTTTTTCAAGGCCTACAACATACAAATACAACGGGTTCTTTTTTGAAAGACAAAATCAAGAAACAAAATCGGAAAATAATAAAATATAAAATAAAATTATTAATTTATTTTTTGAATTTATTGATTGATTAAAATAGATTTTTTATTTTTTTATTTTCTGATTTTGTTTCTTGATTTTGTCTTTCAAAAAAGAACCCGTTCTATTTGTATGTTGCAGGCCTTGAAAAAGACAATATATTTGTCGAAACGTTGGCAAGAATTTAAATTTTCTTATTTTTAAAAAAAAAGACCGAATCTCACAATCCTTTTCCTTCAAATAAGAACGGTCGAGAAGAATCTTCCATAAGTAAAGTCAAAGTTGTTATTTCAGAAATTCTGGATAGAAAATTTACAATGAGATGATCCGTTATCGCTTAAGTCAAAAAACCGAATGTATAGGAATGGTGTTTAGAAATGCCAACACCGACCGAGTTTACCATTCCAGATGTTTGCCTCATTGTAAATTAGATGAAGATATTTTCGCCGATGCAAGTCTAGAAGCATACGAAGCAGTTGCCTTTATCAAAATTAAAAAAAAAAAATGATATAGTTAGATATCTAATTTCTAAGTATCGAGTAGCGCTTAGCAATGAATGGAAGGGAAAATGAGCCAGCCTTATCAATAAGATGATGAAGCGACAACTTACTCTACCTAAACTAGATTGACAGGAGCACACTGTAATGACATGGCAAGGTCATAGCAATGTCAAACCTTCACAACAGATAACAAAGAAAGAATAATTTACAACTAGTGGCCTAACCAGCTGCTGTCTTCAAGACAAGGCCGCGGGCAAACAAACAAACCAAGGGTAAATACCCTTACATCAAAGCAAGCACCGCTAAGGCTGGCCACTGACCTAAATCGGTGGTCACCAAACTAACTAAGGTCGTACAAGATCACACACTAGGACAGATGTCTTGGTGTGAGTGTGGCCAACACTAATATATAAACTTCGTCCGATTGGAAGAGGGGATGATTATACGATTATACTTGAGTACGCTTCATATACGAGCAGCAGTTTATGCGTCCCTATACAGTTTTTATTTATACCTATTACTTTAGTGGTGCATCTTAGTTCATTTATTTTAATCATTCTAATTTATTAGTTATTTATCTTCTATTTATTTCTAAGTATTTCTTGTTAATAGTTACCATTTTTTATGTTTAAATTATTGTTCAAATACAGTCTATTTTTATAAAATCCGTATTAATAATTCGAGCACTAACTTCCAAAAATATCTAAACTAACTTCCGCCCTCTTCAAGACATCTACAACATACCTCAGGAATCACATTAAACGATTCCTCTACATCTTGTAGTATCACGGTGGGATCAGATCATCCAAAACACGATTCCACTACAAATTGTTGCTGCCCGCTTACAGCTCTATATTTTAGAGCATGTTTCTTTAAATGTGAATTTCAATATTATATGGCTCGATTCAAAGAAAGCTCTAATGGATACAGAGTGACCCCAAGAAACGTGGTATTTATGTCCAAAATAGAATTAATGAATTTCGGAGATTGTGTACCTTAGGGTAAATGGAAGATATTGTCCTAGTAAGGAAACATCGCTAATTTTTTTTAACGCGAGAAGTATCCATCAATTTTTTTTATAACACTCCTTTTAAGACGACTGGCATTGATTTGCTTTATGTTATCAATCTCAATGGAAAGTCAAAGATTTATATAATGCTTTTAACTTCTTTTCTTATTCGTGTCATGCAATGAGAGTTGATTCCGTATATCCTACCGAAAGGTGTACTAGAAGGCTAAGAATAACGCACGATTTTTTTTTCTGTTAATGCAAAAACTTTTCGCAGACCTATCTTCTCTACAAATTGTTGTCCACTATCTGCTTGATGACATCAGTTTCTGTGTATAAATGTGACAGCTTATTGTTGTGGCGTATTCTCAAATGTTCGCCTACCTTCTTAATAACCTTCTTTTAATGATAAATAGCTTCCGCTCTATCGCTTTGGTTAAGATCCACGCTTTCGCTCCCCAGATCAGGGCAGGGCGGATTAACTAACATCTAATACAGCGTTATTTTGGTGGACACATGGCGGTTTTTCATATATTTCAGGAGTCCAAGATAATAATAATAATAATAATAATAATAATAATAATAATAATAATAATAATAATAATAATAATAATAATACTTTATTTTCAAAATATTTACAAAATAGAAAAATTAAACAAGCACTGTACAGCATGGAAAAGTCCGTCTGCTGGAGGTTGATGTACAAACAAACAAACAAAAATTAATTATACAGAAAAGTAAAGTAGAAAAATTAATAATGAGTGTAATAATGGAACCAGTGAATATATGATGATAAATAGTAATATCCACGGCTATAAGCTTCCAGTGTCTATATTCCACATGGACATATGTATAGAATTAGCACGTTATAAAAGTAAAGCAAATATTTACAAAGAAGGCTAAAAATTAAATTGCTCAATTAGATATTGGCGATACTAGGAGTCCAAGATAACAGTTTTCGCAGCGATGAGTCTCTGCGTATTCTCCTGATTAATAACATCCGCATTTACCAATGATCCAAGTTACTTAAATACCTAAACTCTTTCGAAACGATGTCTTCCATAACTTGAATGTCAATGTAACAGCAAGAGAGCAAACAACAAAGAGAGCAAGAGAATCTCAACCGCTCTCTCGGACTGGAATGGGAGAAGCTGTATAAATATAGCGACGGACAGTCCATAAAACACTTAAACAGTTAAACACAGATGAGAATACAGTTCAATACATCCAATCGCTAGCTGTCATTACCCTGACCACTCTACTTAAACATTTCTTTATTGTAAGTCCAGGCAGTCTGTCTCTACTTATTAATATATTTGTTAACCAGTGTTAACCAAGTCTTCTTCTTAATTCATCAACTACACAAATTCTCTCCGCCCTACACATCCATATTATATCAGTGATTGTATATCGTATATCTTAGAGACATATAATATACATCAAAAAAGCTGTATTATTTTAAATAAAATGAGTTGATAAAGCCGTTAGTATTACAACAAAGCTTATTTTGTTAAAATAGAGACCCTCAAGCAAACTTTTTTTCACCATTATCTACTGTTGAAATAAAATCATTTATAAGATATCCGTATGCTGTAGAATTGATGAACCAAGACTACTTCTGCCACTAACATGAATTTCCATAGTGTGTATCACATAAACGAAACTGAAAAGACGCAGATACAGGATGCATCCAGTATTATCACTTTTATTCAGAGTGTCATGGGCAAAGCTGCTTATTATAATAGTATACATACAATTAATGTTAATCTAGGTAATTTAACCGTTAGTATTAATTTGCTTTGGCCTTCCATATACACATATATATACAACTCACACACACACAGAGGAGATGGAAGCAGTCAAGGTAAGAGCTATATAACATGGTTATATGATGAAAGTGGCATTGTCTAGCTAGCCGTATATAGTTACCATGACAACCAGGTATGCAGTAGACCCTGACAAGAGCCCCCGTTGTATTGTTCTAACTATCACACCTCTCTCACTTGTTTACTCCCACTTTCATTGTGCAGTCCAAGCTGACAGCTATAGCATGGGGGCCAGCGATGTTAGATGGTAGGTTGTTGGTTTGTGTTTGAGGGTGGTAGTTGTTTGTAGTTGTTATACTTGTATTTTGGAGAAAACATTGTATGACAGCTTTGGCTCATGCATTTCATACCAACATTTAACATAGTAGTATCGTACTCCAAAGTAAAATATATGTTTGTTGTTTTGGGTATTCTGAAAATGCTGACAGTATCTCTTAACATCAAACGCTAACGTATCTTCTATTAATAAATACTGCATTCTTAACTATATAACATTTTCAATACTTCATTATATATTATATTCAATGTATGGATAAGGAAAACAGATTTTTCTTTATTCACCGTTTCCGCAATCAATGCGCTATCTAACTCATAGTACATTTCAAAGAAACCAATATAGTGATCTGAAATACAGTTACGCTGCGTTATAGTAATATTGTTGGCTTATCAATAAAATCGGATATCCACGAAACTTGATATAGATTTAGAACACTGATTCCTAGAGTGGGATCGATAAAAATTGGAAAGATACTTTGTCCAGTTTTTCACTCTAGCCAATAAGGTTTTGTCGACTGAACCGAGTGCTTGTCTCTGATATTTTCCATTTGTAATTAATCTCAATCTTCACGCCATAATCAGCCACTTCTTTCTCTATTCCACCATCTCATGGCTTGGATAACCTCTTCTTATAATATCATTTCAATCTTTCGCTAGAATCCTCACTCTCATTTTAACTCCATCCTGTTTTGATTTTGCCTATTCTAGTCTTTCTGATCTGGACCTCTCGCAAATATCCATTTGTATTGCTTTTAACTTTCACTTCTACTTACTATTTATTGATCAGCGGAACTATTGCGATCGTGTCAAATTACTGAAATTGAGTTTTCACGGAATTACATGTGTGTGTGTGTGTGTGTGTGTGTGTGTGTGTATCAGTGTAAACTTGCAAAAAAGGGTCTAATATATTGTTTAATTTGAAAAATTAATATGTATAGGCGACATTGACAAATTAAAAATTAGAGATTTACTGGTTGAAATTTTGAAAGTTCCGGTATATCTTTTAAATTTATTATTTGATATTATTAGTAATATATACATTGATTTATTAACTTGCTCATCGATTTATTATCTATTTTCATCGATTTGTTAACTTGCACTTCTGAATTGAAATGTCTTTGTGTTTGCAATTAAATTTAAAGATATTCATTGGTTGATTTATTTTGTTATTCACTATTCGACTTGTAATGGATATGAGAAGAAGAGAGTGAATTGGGGAGAATGGATTATAGAAAAATAGCCAAGATAATATGCTGAACACTGTATTATGAGAGGGCACACAAACTGCAAGGACTTTACAAGTATAATAGAAATTAGGTAGCGAGAGATTTGTATATAAAGAGACAAACTGGCTGAGTGATGAGAAGGGTAAAAGGTTGCTGACTGGTTATTAACTCATACGAGGTGTGTAAATTAAGTAATGAGACTGATTTTTTTATCTTTTTTTTTTTATTCAAGTAGAATTACAATTCAACATTGTCCCCTTCAAAGTAACTACCTTGGGAAGCCACACAACGCTGAAGACGATTCTTCCATTAGTCATAGCAGTGCTGGAACTCGGATACTGAAATAGACTTCAGTTGGTCGGTTACGGCTGTTTGAATATTCTCCAATGTTCCAAAATGACGTCCCTTGAGGTGATTTTTCAATTTGGGGAACAAAGAAAAGTCACATGGACTCAAGTCGGGTGAATAAGGAAGCTGAGGAGCCATAGGAATGTTATTACTGGCCAAATACTCGTTAATAGAAATCGCGGTGTGACACGGAGCATTGTCGTGATGCAACACCCACTTGTTTTTGATGTTTGGTCTCACACGCATGACTCTTTTTCGAAGTCTCTCAAGAACTTCTCTGTCAAACGACGATCTGAACGCACGAGATCGCGGATTCTGCCAACATTTTCGTCGGTTCTTGAAGATGAAGGCCTTCCGCTGCGAGGCTCGTCTTCAATTGATTCCCTTCCTTCTGCAAACGACTTAAACCACCTAAAAACCTGTGCTCTCGACAAAACATTGTCTCCATAGGCCTGGCACAGTTTTTCAAACGTTTCCGTTGCACTGTGCCCAAGTCTGAAGCAAAACCTGATAGCACAACGTTGCTCGTAATTGATGTCACTCATTTTTAAAACGCACTGAAAAAACCTTGCTCACAAAAATAGTCACTACGGACAGTGCAACAACTCTAGCATTTTCAAATTTGCAATGGACGTGTATCAGATGTTTACTTGCCCTACCCTACCACGCATGCGCCGCGTCTCCAGTGTTAACAGATCGAACACTAGAAAATCAGTCTCATTACTTAATTTACACACCTCGTAAACTGTTCCTCTTGTAGGGCTAGCACAGCTGTATATATAGAATCTCCCACCCTGGTCTGGCTTAGGTAGCGAGTAATTGTATTGATTCATTTTTATGTTTCTCCGCTCTTCAGATCCAATATATCTATAATGTTCCGGAATGATGTAAAGTGACATTAGAGATTCATAGAATTCGAAGTGCGGAGAAAAGCAAAAATGAATCAATCTAGTGACTTGCTATCTAGGCCAGACTAGATGGGAGACTTTATATATACAGAGCTGAGCTAGCCATATAGGGGGCAGTTTTACCATAGTTCACAACGAGTCAGCATTCTTCTATTACCTTTTCATTACTCAACCAGCCTGTCTTATATTTCACTCGCTACCTAACTTCTATATACTTGTAAACTCCTTGCAGTTTGTGTTTTCTTTCATTATACAGTGTTCAGCACAACATCTACTTTATTTCTCACAAATCCTTTCTCTCAAATTCTCTCTCTTTCTCCCATCCATATATACATTTATTAAGCTGATAAGAACAGATACTATACTTTGATCTTAGCCAAAAGGGTCGAGAAGCGATTTTTTTTTTTTTTTATACATTCATTATACTATCTGTGTTCAATCGATTAGGATGAATTTCTCTGTAATCCCTAAGTATTATTTACAATTTTATATGTAATTGTAGGCTATGTATCATATCGTTTAAAGTATTATTTACTTTAAAGCAATAAAATTATTACTTATAATTAAGATGCTGTTTTTGGTTGAATTACAATTAATATCCCCTCACGCTTTTTGCAAACCCCAGACTCAGAACTCATTGTGTGTTTATCATTTGAAGAAATCCACAAAATGGGCTGTCAAAATTGTGTAAAATTTAAGTTATAATCTAAAAGGAAGTTGGACTCCAACAAGGAATAACTGGAAGAAACTAAATATATATATTATCATATATTGCATCAAGCGATAGGCCGGTCATTTAAATTTAATGACCAAGTGAAAAACAGTTTCTCCAATAATTTCAAAAATTGTGGCTGTTTCATAGATTCTAACGCTGAATAAGATGAATTATGAATTCGTTGTTTTCTTTTTATTTGTATCAGATACATTCCGATATACTATAACATAAAAGAATTTGACATAAAGCAATTGGGATAAATTCTTGTTTCATTTTTTAATTTTAATTACAAGAATAATTTGAATGTCACGCTTTATGTTCTGTTAGTGATACACGATCCTATCCCAGCTAGTTTTCAATGTAACTTCATAAAGATATATGGTAAATAATATTCACACCTTCTCCAAAATAATAAAATTATTCTGAATATTTCTGAATAGTTTCCATATATAATAAAAGTACATAATGCCGTATTTAAATTTATCTATTTTTATTGGCTGATAAAAAAGTATTTCTTAAGAAATTACAAATAGAAATTAAAATGAAGTGAAATTAATTAGTTAAGATAGAAATGCAATAAAGCAAACGCTGTCACTTAGAAAGAAAGTCTAATCTCTCTCAGTTAAGATACATGAGCCAATCTGACATTATCTGTGATGCTATTACTGGCCAAAAGATTGGCACCTTTAAGGAACTAGAAAAGTTTATGTAACTAGTAGAATTGAAGGCGGCTGTATTAGATGAGTGACAGTATAGATGAAACATAAAGATGTAAGCTCTACAACAACTGCAAGATCCACAGATATCAGGACTTGATTGTGCTCGTTAAATTTGAATGACGTGTTCTAAAAACGATTGCCATGTGCTCTGTTGATTTTTTCTGAGTTCAAGGTTGTAAAGGGAACTATCATAGATATATGCTCAGTAGACTTAACTTCTAACATTTTCTACAGCAGTGGCAGCTCACAACAGCGTGTGTTTGTGTGAAGGTTCACAAATAAACAATAAATAGAATTTAACTTATTTAATTAGAACTGTATATTGCAAATAATGCGGAGTTATCCTAAATTCTGAGTGTACTAGGGCAAGGTGAAAAGTTTTCGGTCTAGCCCATAGATGGCACTGCTACAAATGAAATTGTTTTGTTATGTTGACACACTTGTTGCAAAAGCAAATACCAAATGTGAATTTGATCAGACAAATAGTTTGTATTATAAGGCTGTTTAAAGTAAGCGTGTTGTGTATTTTTGACAAAATGAATAAACGTGGTCGTAACATGGATTGAAGATTGAACATCGACCGAAGAAAATTTCGAGAAGATACACAATGATCGACGATTAAAGGTGTATGAGATAGCTAAGACATCTCAGAAGAAAGGGTACGGCAACTTTTACACGAAGAACTCAGTATGAGAAAGCTTTGTGCAAGATGGGTGCCGCATTTGTTAAATGCACAAACAAGTGAGGAATCGAGTTTCTAGGCAATGTTTGCACCGTTTTAAGAAGAATCCAACCGATTTTCTATGCCGATTTGTTACGATGGATGAGACGTGGGTTCACCAGGTTACACCTGAGTCAAAACAACAGTCCAAGCAGTGGGTCCAAGAAGCGAGATAGCTCTGCAAAGCGAAGACAATTGCATCGGCTGGAAAGGTTATGGCTAGTGTTTTTTGGGATTCCAAAGGAATTCTTTTAATTGACTACCTGCTAAAACGTCAAACAATTAATGGGGAGTGCTAAGCATATTTTTCTGCCCAGCTAGAAAAAACAATTAGAGAGAAAAGGGATGGTTTGCCAAAGAAAAAATCCTCTTTCACCAGGACAGTGCACCCGCCCACAAAGGCAATGGGAAAATTGAGGGATTTGAAGTATAAATTGTAGGAACATTTTCCCTATTCGCCAATTTGGCTTCATCGGACTTTTATCTATTCCCAAACCTTAAGGAATTTGTGGCTGGAAAACGTTTTGGGCAGCGTTTTGGAGAGGCAGCGGTAAATGGATATTTTGAAGACCTTCCAGTATCGCATTTGAGGGACGGAATCCAGTTATTGGAGAAACGTTGGGCAAAGTGTATTGAACTAATGGGAGACTGCGTTGAGAAATAAATGTATTTTTGAAATAAAAAAAACTCATTTTCACTACTACACTGAGAACTTTTCAAATTTCTATTTGTATTGTAAAGTAAAGTAATGCCTATTTTTTAAGCGGGCTTAACGTCCAACTACCAAATTAGGTGTCGTGGACGGGGACGGAAGCACCTACTTTACTATTAACATTTTTTAAACAAATATAAAATTTAACAGTTATACGCTGGACTCGAACTGGGGTCCTCCCACTTACAAGTCCATGCTCATAACCACTACACCAACACACGCCCCTCTAATTGTATTGTAAATTTTACATACATTTTGTTCAAAGATTTGTAGAACATTTATGCGATTTTTTACTCCTAGTAAGAAGGAAATATTGTTATCGGGTCAATTTTTCGATACCGAGTTTTCACCGGAAATATACTTTTGAGATCCCGTGAGTCTGAAAAAATGGTTCTTAGAAAATGGTGTATGTGTGTGTGTGTGTGTGTGTGTGTGTGTGTATGTATGAGAACAGCATAGCTCAAAAACGAAAAATCGCAGAAAGTTCAAACTGATATTCCGTATAGGTATTACCATGGGATCCGACAGTAAGTTATAAGGCAAAATTCCTGAACGAAAAGTACCATTTCTGAGGATTTTCTCATAAAATGGCAACAACGATTTTCTTAAACTTATAATATCAACTACTGATATAAAGAGTTTTTTTTTTATTGAATTTTTATCTAGAAATTGACAATCTGTATAGTAATTTTATAGTACTTATATACAATAAGAAACAGGATGAGATAAGATAATATCTTGATGCGATGAGTAGGAGGAGAGATGTTACCCAATAGTGTACTATCTATGGAATACAAGGAGCCAAAACTTTTATTTGAAACATTTCTTTGGGTAAAGTTATTTAAGGCGCTTATAAGGGTCTGCTAAACAAAATTAATTAGTAAAAGTAGATAGTCAAATCAAGAAAATTAATAAAACGGAAGTGCGTTTTTACTGAATATTTTTTTAATTTTTCGCGATTTTCTCCAAAAACACTGACGAATTTCATTAAATTTGATATACTAGCAATAAAATTTGTCAATTACAATTTTGAAAATTGGAGTAAGAGAAAGTTGTGTAAGTGTTCCATACCAGATTTTTCTTATATCAGTTCTGTTTATAATATTTGTCATTATAATTTTTTTTCGTAATCTTGTATGTATGTAAGTACGTATCTATGTATTTATTGCTTTTGAAGGATACTCCTTTATAGCGAGGAGTTTGTCTCTTGCTTATACAATCAATAATATTATAGTATAATTATACCATGATGTAATAATGTTTTCTATATCTAAAATAGTAATTAAAATTATAATCAGTCATATAAAACAATCATGATAATATAATGACACATACATCAATAACATAGAGTATACTAGTATATATATGTATATTTTTTTTTAAATGTATAAGCACAAATTTATGGAAAAATTCTGGATAAGTTTAAACATACGAAATAGTATTAACAAGTACAAATTAATGAACAGCTGAATAATAGCTTTGTCACTATTAGGTATTAAATATAATATAAAGTAGAATGTAAAGGTGTGTGAACTCAAACACGGAAAAATCACAGGGAGTTCAAACATGGATTTCAGGGAAAATCCACCAACCAAAAGGAGCAACTTTACTCAAACTTATTTCCCTCACTTTTTTGTGATTTTCTCGAAAACTCTCCAACGATTTTCTTTTCACCATCGTATACTATGTACATATATTGCCTATCACTTTTATTTGAAACATGGATCTAGGAAAATTTATTTGTGGCGGGATTCTGGGAGTAGAGAGCTATGCTTCCTTCTAAAGTACCTCGTCAGAATAATTTAGGGTCCTACCACCTATATAATATTGAAGTACTGTAAAAAGCATTGGTAGAGTTACTGTACGTATATGAATGAAAACGAATAAACTGGTAGTGCGTATTTTGTAGAATAGAATTTTGGACTTTTTTTGAAATTTCCTGGAAATGCGCTATAAAGAGAGATGTATCTTTTAACATGGGATGCTAACTACATAAATATAGGCGTAGCACTTTTATCTGAAATATTTTTTTTAAAAAAAACAATTTTAGTGGGTTCTGGGTGGACCCTATGTCAGTTATTTAAAATGTCACTATGAGCTTTATTCCTTAGTCAGAGATGGTTAAATACTTAATTATATATTGTAGAAATTTTGCTCTAAAGTAAAATTATTATTATTATTATTATTATTATTATTATTAAATATTTATTATTTATTTATTACTGCTTACAAAGTTACATAAACTTATAGCAGAGAATTGACATTAAATAAATTTATAGCTAACACAAAACTAGATAGAAAAATTAAATATTAACTTTGAAACGAAAGTATAAATAAAGTATTAAATGAAAAATATAGAGAAAAATATTTGAAATATATATAAAAGAATAATTAACAAAACTTGATAGTGATTATTATCGTAATAAAAATTCAAAAAATATTATTATGGAAGTTCGGTCGGCCTATCTAATGTCCAACTGATTTCAATTATTTCTAATTAACCAGAAACTAATAAATTTACTTCTGCTGACATAAATGTATCTTTGTTTTTTTTTGTTTTTTTATTTACAATCAAAATATATGGACCAGCTCACTAGAGCTTTACACATAGTGGTAAACAGAAGAAAAAAGAAAAAAAAAATTTAGAGGTCTTGATAAAGTCGGGTTTTCAGCCTTCTTGATGAGGTAGGCTCAGCTATGTGGTAGTGTGTTGTTGTTGGTAATGTGTTAAGTGTTAAGAAGAAGCTGTCTGTTAATTTGGTCATGTGTGTATGTGTATGTCTGCAATATCGAGTTCTCTATGTATTTGGGTGTTCCTGATAAACCAGGGTGCGTTTAGTGCTGTTCTTAGAACTTTGTTCTGAAATGTCTGTAATCGTTTCGTCAGTGTGTTACTTGCTGTGATCCAGACTGGGCAGGCATATGTCAGGAGAGGTCTCAGAAGCGTTTTATAGAGTAGTGTGATACAGGAGTTTTTGAGTGGTGTGTTTCTGTTAATAAGTGGGTAGAGCTGTTTCAGTCGGGTGTATGCTTGTGGTAGTTTAGTGTTAATGAGTAGTCTCAAGGGGAGGGTGGTGTCCAGGATCACGCCGAGATAGCCACTCCTTGGTCTTTTCATTTCCAAGGGACTTCTTGGTTGTTGATATGCAGAATACGAAGGTTCTCATTCCGAAATCGTCGCAGAGCGAAGATTTTTGCTTCAGTTTTGGAAACGTTTAGCTTTAGTTTCCATCGCTGGAACCAGTTTGATATTTTATCTAAGGACGTCTGTAAGTCAGTGATGCTTCTGTTTAAGTCTGTGTTGGAAGAAGCTAGCATGGTGTCGTCTGCGTATTTGGCTAGTGTCGTTGAAGGAGGTTCAGGTATGTCAGAGCAGTAGAGGTTGAAAAGTATAGGGCTCATGATTGCCCCCTGCGGTAGTCCAGCGAGAATTCGTCGTCTAGTACTGCATGTGTTGTTAAATCTTACTTGGAAGGTTCTGTCTTGTAGAAAGGATCCAATAATGTGAGTAATATAATCAGGTGCGTTTGTGTTTCTAAGTTTGTAGAGTAGTCCGGAGTGCCAAACTGTGTCAAATGAGGCTGCTACGTCTAGAAAGACAGCTGCCGTGTATTTTCTGTCCTCAAAGTTTTGTACAATGTGTTCTGTGATTCTTTTAAGTTGATATACTGGGGAATGTCTTGGTCTAAATCCGAACTGATGAGGTGGAATTGTGTTTGTGTCTGTCAAGTGTTGTAAGAGTCTTTTGTAGATTAGTTTTACTAGTATTTTAGAGAGGGAGCTTATTGGGCGATAGCTGTTAGGGTCAGATTTTGGCTTTCCAGGTTTGTGAAAAACTACCACTATCGCGTTCTTCAACTTTTTGGGAAACTATCCTAATCTTTGTCTTTGTTTTAAGTACAATCAAAAAAATTAAAATTTTTTAAAAATAAATAAAAATTAATTACATTTTTTTTAATTTTCTTAATCCCAGACTGGTCTCTCTTCAGAACGCATAAATCGAAGTAATTATTATATATATTCAGAGTTTAGTTCAATTTAAGTAATTTGATTAGTTCAAAAAAATTGCAATATTTTTGCAAAGCTCACCCAACTAAAACGTTCGTAAAATATTGCAATTTTAAGGAATTTTGGTCGATTTCATATAAAAAATTTTTATTATTAATTGTAGTAACAGAAAATCATTTCCTGCCATGCAAACTTCTACTATGGAACACTGTATCACTATACTTTTTTATAACAGAAATCAGTCTTTAAAGATTTTGAAACTTTTAATACTAATCAAATTAATTAATTGCACTGTTAAAATTATTATTTTATTTTATTTGCAAAAATTTCTACAATATATACTTTTGAATTTAATAATTGATTATCTCCATAATTATTTCTTAATTAATCGGCATCAGCTTATTGTTTTAATGTTTTTGTTTTTTTTTTTAATTCAGTGACAATCAGTATTTGGAAATGTGCACAATTGATACCACTTCATTTTTCTTTAATTTACTAGTGTTTTTGTAATTTTTTTTTAACTAAACTCCTTTGTAATTGGACATGACCACCATGACAAATTAATTAATTACGTCACAACAGAAAAATGATAAAAATAAAAAAAATTAAAAATTTAGACGAAAGCTGAAAAAATAATGTTAAAAATTTAAAGAAAGGTAAGATTTTGAATATTAGTAATTAAATATAATTTTTTTTTTTTTAAATTAAGCTTAGGAATGAACAAATAATCTATTTTGTTCACAGCACTGACGAAAATAAAATTTAAAAAGTAAAAAAAAAAAAATTAAAAAAGCCACTGGCTAAGTGACGAAGAGACCTTGGCGCCATAATTCTGTCACGACACATTCTCTAAAACAATGAAGCAGGTGATGGGCCAAAACTTCGGTATATTATAATATCTGTTGACATTTTTTTTTAAACTTTTTACTCATCCAATTAGTTATTTCTTATAAATGATTTATGGTATAACTAGTTATTTAATAAATATTAAATAAAGGTTAAAAGAATGAATTTTATTTTGTTTTTAAGTCCAAGGGGAATAAGTATGCGAAACAAAGATTATTTTTCTAGATGAAAGTAGAAGTTTTGAAACAAATACTGGTGCGAAACAGTATTTTATCCTCCATTGTTTTCTTAATTTATTTATCTAATTTGCATTCTCTAAAACGCTTTTATTGTACTCAGAAGACATCAAAATATATATATATTTCAGGAAAAAACTCTATTTCAAAATTTGATTGCAATACTTAATAATATCCAATAAAAGAAACTACCGCAATAGCCCTATTAAACACGACCTTCAAATTACTGTCAATACTTTTATTGAAGAGATTGACTAAATGGTCAGTTAAGTTTTTTGGGAGAATACCATTGTGGTTTTAGGGCCGACAGGTCTAAGGCGGATAATATATTTCTCCATGAGAATGATTATGGAAAAAAATGTTACGAATATGACGTTCCTCTTCACCATCATTTTATAGACCTGAAGAAGCAAGCTTAAGACAGTTTGAACAGGTTAGAACTATGGCGCTGGATACTGGAGTTAGGTTGCACAAAAAAATTAATTCGCCTTACAAAAATGACCTTAAAGGATTCACAAGGCTGTGTGAAAATAGCCGGCCAGAATTCCAAGGGTTTAAGACAAGGAGATCCTCAGTCACCTCATCTATTCAATTTAGCATTGGAGTAAGCAGTAACAGTTATTCGAACTCGGCCTAATGGCACCATATATAAGTGGCTAAGGTCACCATTTGGCTTATGCGGATGACATTGATTCAACAGCATGCACCCTGTCAGCTCTAGCAGGAGTGCTTGAATAATTTGAAAAGGAAGCAAAGGTTTCTGGGGTTTAAAATAAATGAATCTAAAAACAAAATACATGTTTGCCACTAAACTAGAAGGGGTGTATCCAATAATGAACTGATTAATCTAGGTGCCCACATGTTTGAGCATGTTGGGCAGATCAAGTACCTAGGTGCTAGTATTAGTAAGGAAAATGATGTTAAATAAGACATTAAAGCAAGAATAATAGCGGATAACAGATGTTATTGGTTCCTGGGAAAAGTTTTAAGATTCAGGTGAATGTCAAGACAAGCCAAACTATTAATATATAAAACCATTTTAAGGCCTGTTTTACTTATGGAAGCGAGAGCTGGGTACTGACAAAGGAAAATGAACCATCTTCTATGTAATTGGGAGAGAAAAATTCTGAGAAGGATTTTTTGGACCTGTTCAGGAGGAAGATGGAAGGAAGATAAGATCAAATTAGGAATTGAGGGACTTGTATCGGGAACAAGATATAGTAGGGTTTATTAAAAAAAGGAAGATTAATGTGGCTTGGCCACTTGGAAAGAATGTCAGATGAAAGATACCCTAAAAAGTTATACCAAGGTCATCCAGAAGGAGTAAGAAAGCGGGGAAAGACTAGACTGAGGTGGAAGGATGACGTGGAGGAGGATTTGAGAGTGATAGGATGGGAAATGCGGGCAAAGGATAGGATGGAGTGGAGTAAAGTACTTGAGGAGGCCCAAGACCTTCATGGTCTGTAGTGCCAAAGAAGAAGAATAAAAGAAACTGAAAATCTGAGGTTGAACGAATTTTTTTATTTTATTTATTTATTTGCTAAAAGTTCCAACTGCAAAAATTTTCTCAAAAATCCAAAATTAGAGTAAGCTAAAGACCGCAGTTTATCTAGAACCTCTTAAAATCAATTTATTTTTTTTATTTTTTTGTTTCGAACACAAATGAGTGGCTTAAAACTGGAGATTGAAAACCAAGTCTTATCTCAGAGCTTTCCACACAATCTAATTTAAAAATGAAAACTTTTTTTAATTTTTATTTCAGAGTCTAATTTTAAATATTCAATATTTTATTATTAATTTTTACTTTCTCTTACTCCTAGTAAAAGGAAGTATTGTAATCGTGTCAAATTTTCGATATCGAGTTTTCACCGGAACTTACACTATGTTATCTGTCAAAATTGCTCAACCGGAAGTACAATTTTACTAGTTTTTTTTTTTTTTTTTTTTTTTACTTTTTTGCAATTTTCTCAAAAATAGCTCTAACGATTTTCTCGACACTTGGAAAATCAACAACACATACATCATATAAAGAGCTACAACTTTTATTTGAAACATTTCATCGGAAAAATTCATTTAAGCGTACTTTTGGATGAGAGTTGGGGTTACTGCTTCCTCTAATATGCAATTAAGTTTATTAGACGATTCTGTCATCTAAATAATATTAATTAAAATTAAATATGTTGTAGAAAAAAAAATCGGATGACCGGAAGTGTGTTTACTTTACCCACTTTATTAAATAATTTTTTTCACATTTTTGCGATTTTCTCAAAAATGGTTCGGACAATTTTCTTGAAACATTCTATATAAACTACACATACAAAGATCTACGACTTTTATTTGCAAAAACATTACTCTGACAAAATTAATATATAAGGGCACTTTTATGGAAGGAGGTGGGGTTATGTGTTTCTCTAAAGTACTATCATAGTTGTTGTGGTGGTTGGTTCCGCAGAGCTGGAAAGCATCAGAGACATTTTCCGTGGTAGCCTGCTTCGTTTTTTGGTCATCGACCGGTTTCGGGCGTTCGCCCATCTTCAGGATGCGTTTTTCTCGTTTTTTGGTCATCGACCGGTTTCGGGCGTTCGCCCATCTTCAGGATGCGTTTTTCGCGTAGTTAGTGTGAAACTAAGTCTCTGTACGAGTCTGTGTTGGCACACTGTCTGAAAACGCATCCTGAAGATGGGCGAACGCCCGAAACCGGTCGATGACCAAAAACGAAGCAGGCTACCACGGAAATGTCTCTGATACTATCATAGTTGATTATACAATTCTATCATCCAAACAAAATTAATTAGAAATAAATAGATGGCCAAAATTCCGAGTTTCAAGAAAATTAGTAAACCGGAAGTGCGCTTTTACTGAACAGTTTTTTCAGTTTTCGACGAATTTCATTAAATTTGGTACACAAACTATAAAATTTGTCAATTATCATTTTGAGAACTGGAGTAAGAGAAAGTTGTGTGAGTGTTTCACACCAGATTTTTTTTTTTTTTTTTTTGTTATCTAAAACTTATTTTTATGATAATTCTAAAAAAAAACCTGACGAGATATTATTTTTAATACTTATTTATCAAATATTTAAAAAATATCTGAAACTGAATTGAAAATATAGAGTAGAACTGTAAGAAAATTTAAATAATTATTTTTTTGATTATTCACAAAAATGAAGGAAGGTACTCATTATTATTATTATTACTATAATTAGAAATTATTAATTAATAAGTAACATATGTTCCAAATTTTTTTTACAAATCAAACAACTCGTTTCATAAAGTTGTCAATAACACGATCTAGTACTTCTACAATCTAACGGGAAGGCTTGTGACCTAATTATCTAGTTTATTTAATATAGTTGTCTTTGGCACACTATGGTTAGCATAATAATCTCGTTAATTGACATTTAATGTTTTGAATAAAGAGGAGAATATCATGCTGGGAATTCTGTATAACCATTCTCAATATGTAAGGCATGTTTTCCATTAACTATAGCAGATACTCTATTAAAACTAAAGATTTCTCCGTTGAAAGCTATCTCAAAAAAAATTAGGACCAATAAAGAAATGACATACAATATCTGGTCTAAGGCTTAAATTTGTTTATTATTTACTTGCCGAGCGATTAGCGTAAATTTGACCGTGCTATAACTCAATTTCTTCTGAAAAAAAAAAGAAGAAATTCTCGCCAATGAAAAGCACACGTTCAAAAAAAAAAAATTATCTTATTGTATTATAATGGGTTTCAGAAGAAGAGAAAATGGGTGGTATAGATAAATAAACTAGAAGTAAAGCTGAACACGGTATAATAGAAAAGCACCACAAACTGCCTGGACTTTACACTAAAATATATAAAATGGTAGTGAGAGGTAAAGAGAAAGGTTGATGACGCGTTGTGACTGCTGTATGAACTCTGCTGCAAGACTGTGGTAGTGTCCCTCCTATGGCATGACACAGCTGTATTTAAACAGTTTCTCCCACTTTAGTCTGGCCTAAACTAGAGAGTAATCCTGTCTCTTTCTCTCTGCTTTGGATCCCTCTCTTCGGATTCTATTACAGTGTCTTCTGACGAGTCCACATACAAAAATGTTTAACGTCTCCTTCGATTCTCTTCAAACAGTTCTTGAAATAACACTACAGCCAACGGTATGTTACAAATAATGGACTTTCTGATGGACCACTAATAATTTCTCCCTATCATTATATCGGGTTGAAATTTCATCGGAATGAAATTTGGAACAAATAGCGTCAAATATTTCTGTCTGTTCACTTGGCTATAAGTTCGTTAGTGTGTTCCTGTTCTTTATTATTTTGAACCTTCTCTAGACAATTATTTATATTAAAGACTGCTAATATGTTGTCACTAAAAAATTTCAAATTAAGATGGAATATTTATAGCTAAAATAATGACAAATTTTGAGGCAAAAAAAAAACTGAAGAAATACGTGTATTTAAAGAATTGTGTACATTGATAAGAACTGATTGATCAAAACTGTCGAAAATAAGTAATGATCTGAATAAGAAATGCTGGTCCAGTTTTTTTTTCAAAGTTAGAATTATTATCAATGACTTTATTTACCAGTCATTAGTAGATACGTAATGTATACAGTATCAATGATTTCATTAATTAAACTATGCAAGGTTGTTCTATATATTCTCCATATTTATCATACACTGTTGACATTTAGTAAACACATTACTCGTCTCCCCCATATTACCTCTCCTAGGGATGTGCTGCTGGTCCTCGATCCATCCTTCCCCACCACTACCACATGCGTATAACAAACTATTACCATCTACCATCCTAATATTTTATCTCTCTACATTACCCTTCCCTGTTTTAATGCTCAAGGTCGCCAGACACACTGGGCTGTTGAACTCATTTTAACCATATTTATTTCATCTATATTCTACAATTTTACAAAGACTTAAAGCCACGGCCTAACGTGTACCAACTTCAAGTAAAGTTTCTTTTTATTTTTTCAGTATTGAATTTTCTTCTTCTAATCCTTGTAAGAGGAAATATTGTGATGGTATCCAAATACATGTTTTGAGACCACCAAAATACAAAAAAAAAAAATTATTTGATGTAATATGCTCACACGACTCTCTCTTACAAATATAACTGATATATAACTGATATATTTATATAACTGAGAATTAAGTTAATACAAGTACATGGGCAAGGTGAACAGTTATCGGCCTAGTAGTGAAAATGAGTTTTTTTTATTTTAAAAATGTATTTATTTCTCAATGTAGTCTCCCATTAGTTCAATACACTTTGCCCAACGTTTCTCCAATAACTGGATTCCGTCTCTGAAATGCGATTCTGGAATCTCTTCAAAATATCTATTTACCGCTGCTATCACCTCTTCGTTTGACCCAAAGCGTTTTTTCCAGCCACAAAGTTCTTAAGGTTTGGAAATAGATGAAAGTCCGAGGAAGCAATGTCTGGCGAATAGGGAGGATGTTCCAACAATTCATACTTCAAATCCTTCAATTTTTCCATTGCCAAAGCGCTTTTGTGGGCGGGTGCATTGTCCCGGTGAAAGAGGATTTTCCTTTTGCCTCTAATTTTTTCATCTAGCTGGTCGAGAAAATATGCGTAGTACTCTCCATTAATTGTTTGACCTTTTGGCGGGTAGTCAATTAAAAGAATTCCTTTGGAATCCTCCCAAAAAACACTAGCCATAACCTTTCCAGCCGATACAATTGTCTTTGCTTTCTTCAGGGCAGAGCTACCGGCTTCTTCCCATTAGCTTAGACTGTTTGTGTTTTGACTCATGTGTAATGTGGTGAACCCATATTTCATCCATCATAACAAATCGGCGTAGAAAATCGGTTGGATTCTTCTTAAAACGACAGAAACTCGTTGCTGAGAAACTCGATTCCTCATTTGTTTGTGATCAGCATTTAAAAAATGCGGTACCCATCTTGCACAAAGCTTTCTTATACTGAATTCTTCGCGTGAAATGTGCCGTACCCTTTCTCCTGAGATGCCTACATCCTTAGCTATCTCATATATCTTTAATCATCGAACAGCTAGAACGATATTGTGTAAACTTACCGATCTTTTCTTCTCAATAGTTGCAGTTTTTGGCCGTCCTTGGACGTGGATCATATTCAGTCGATGTACGACCACATTTTAACTCAGCTGCCCATTATTTTACTGTTGATAACGAAGGAGCAGACTCCTTAAACACTTTCACCAACTTTCTGTTGAATTTCTGTTGGTGATAAACCATTCAAAAAGAAAAATTTAAGATGGAACGATATTCAAGTTTATTCATTTTCAGTCAAAAACACATAGCACACTTAATTTAAAGAGCTGTTTAAAACTAAATATTTGTCTGATCAAATTCACATTCGGTATTTTCTTTTGCAACATGTAATATGCAATATGCAATATGTAACAAAACAGTAATTTCATTTCCAGCAGTGTCATCTATGGACTAGGCTGAGAACTTTTCACCTTAACCTAGTACATAAAATGACAAATTATCATTACACTTCAAATTTGGCTCATTTTGCTAACATAGATATAGAGGTGGTGATAAGACCCAGTACCAACCTACCAAAACTTTATTGGCTACACTTTCACGTCATATATTATACCCATTCAAACTACTTGACTCTCCTATCCGCCTCCATTCTCCATTCCATGCTGGGACATCACTCTCATTACGAACAAATTTTAATGAGAGTGATATTACTACAATCTCATAAGTGTTGGGACAACGAAAGTGTTACCATAATATTCTATCTTCTCAAATTTTAAGAGAGTACCTGAAAATGGCAAATAATGTTTGCTGAAACGTCGGGTTTGAATAAAAAAAAATAATTTTTTTTTTTTACCCTGGAACTAACTGGTCGAAAGCTAGTATTACATCAAAATTATTTTAAGGAAGCGCCCTGCGATTGATTAGGAACCCGCATTTTCTAAAACCATCACTGATATTTCGAATCCCCATGTTTTCCCGTGAACAAGATATATATGTTGCTTTTTCTATTTAGGATTCACCAAAAATTTGCTCACTTTCGCTCCAGTTGAAAAAGCAAATAATTTTCTTTGTAAATAAGCTTTGTATAAAATATTGCGGCCCCTTAGTATGAATAGTTAGAACGGTAAAGTTGCAATATAGTTTCTAGATGATTGTTTCTATCAGGGCTTTCAAACCAATCAGCCAAGACTTCAAGCAATACCTAAATTTGCAGTTAGTCTTCAATACCATAAAAAAATAAAAAATAATATACTAATTTATAGCTAAGTAGTTCTAAGACATTATTTGAAGACTATCCCATCAAAAGCACGAAAGGGGAGAAAATAGCTTGTATGAGTGTAATTTCTGAACAAGCAATAAATTAGTCGTAAAATTAACTAAATTTATGCTTATAAAAAAGTTAATACATCGGCTGATATAAAGAATTTCATTAGAAGAAAGGCTCACAACTTATACAGAAACCGTACAAGAAAATCATTGGCCATTATAAGAATAGTGTGTGTCCGCTGGATTGTAGGATAGACAATGCTGTTCTCCTTTCGAAAGATATAGAAAGAGTTGAAACAACCGCCCATTGTATTATATTGTATGTAGCTTAGAAGAGAAACGTACCGTGCTCGTCTGTACGTGTATATATGGACCGCTTCACTCCGCGGGTGGCTAATGAGAATACAGCTAGACTTGTACTCTGGTCACACAATGGCAGCACGCTGGAGCTCGTCCGGTACTAACAACGTTTCACGCGAGTTACTCGCTATAACCTACCATGTCATAGCTTACTATTATTCAACACAATTACTTATATTTACTTTAACCATTGTTACCAATATAGGAAGAGAATTTCTAGCGCTAAGATTGTTATATTAAGGATATTCTTTCAATTTCAACAACTAATCCAGCGATATACTAGCAATAGTTCAGCCACTTTCCTATACTATTGTTAAACTCTTAAATTAAATAAAGAAAAAACTGGCGTGAATCTTATACCATTTTCTCTTACATCACCATAGCAATTGATAAATTTCTTCAAATTGAATTTTTAGAGAAGTCTAGATGGCCTTAATACTACATATAAATGCAGTGGGCGGGAATTACAAACATTACAAATGGAAACAAGGAAACAAGTGTACCTAAATATTGTACAAGTCCGCGCAGCACTTCCATCAATCCCTAACAGAAAATACAGTGCCAACCGAAACTGAAACCAATATCTTATTATTAATTACATTATTAATGGATTTTCCTTAAACTTGAATGTATTGCAAACCATTTAATACACCTTAATCTTAAGTTACTATCCCTAGAACAGTCCAAACATGTTTCAAATAAATTGAAGGCATACAAGTTTTTAATTGGTATGGCAATTTTTTTTTAAAAATCGACGAAATCTTTTATGAGAAAATTGCGAAACCAAAAAAAAAAATTCATAAAATACGCACGGGATCACTGTGACCACTAAATGAAATAGCAATATATAGTTTATAACATCGTAGACTTCCTGCGATTTTTCAAACATCTTCTGAATTAAAGCTATATGTAAACAACAGTAAACTGAAACAAGTAGAAAAATTAAAAATATCTGGGTGTAACATTAACTAAAACCTGGAATTGGAACAACCATATAAACGTTGTTACCGCAAAATGTATGAGTTTTGTAAATATATTATCAAAGTTTGCGAAAGTATATTGGGGACTAGGACAAGAAACTCTCAAAGTAATATATAAAGGCGTATTAATACTAATGTTGCTTTATGGCGTAATAGTGTGGATAGATAGTCTAGAACGAGCCTATAATTGCGAAAAAAGTTAAATCGAATTTAGAGAATAATGGCTATTCGAATGGTATGAGGATATAGAACTATATCACATGATGCGGTCTGTGTATTGGCGGGTATTACTCCTATGTGAATAGAAGCTAAAACAATTGGCCTTGGAAGAAATGGCATTATGAGGAATACGGATAGATGAATTGTCAGTCAATAATTTAGAGAGACAGTTCATTTTAAACAATGGCCGCATCCAGCAAGGCGTGGCATCGTTAAAATAATAACGCAGAGTAGTTCAGGATTAATTCCAGCTGCAGATATAGGGATATATACTGATGGGAGCAAGATTAGAGAATGAAGATTTTAGACTCAATCCATTATGTTCTAACAACCAGGCCGAACAACTTGCCATGTTAGAAGCAGTGTTCTGTTTACAAGAACAAGATAATTTTGAAAACAAAAGATAGGCTAAAGTAATAATTTTTACAGATAGCCTGTCACTGGATACTCAGAGTAATTATAGAAAACAAACCCATTTAATATACAGAATAAGGAGAAGTATTAAGATTTATAGACAATACACTGATGTGAGATTTTGCTGGGCTGAATCACATATAGGTTACCCTAGGAAACGAACGAGCCGATTTACTTGCGAAAAAGACTGTATTTGAAAAATCCCTGAAGGAAAGTTACTCAAAATATTCTACAGGTTTCTTAAAAAAGTGGTTAACAGATAGTAGCTTACAAGATTAACAGGGAACATGGGAGTCAACAAGCAAAGGAAGTATTACTAGGCAGTACTTTCCTACCATACTCTTCCAGACAACACATAAAGGGATTTACACCTACTTTAAAATAACACAACTTTTGACAGGCCATAGTAAGCTAAGATCATATCTTGCCAGATTTGAGATAATACAATCAGCTGAATGTGTGTGCCACACCAATAAACTACAGACTGTGGAATATACTGTGCTAATACAGCATATGCAGATGATACTACTATCCTGTCTTCCAATAGATCCCGTAACAGCTCATAGAAACCTACAAACCCACCTATCCTCCCTAGAAAATTGGTTAAAAAAATGGGACATTAAACTTAATGAAAATTAGTCCTAAAACATTACCTTCACTCTACGTCGCATTACTCTTCCCCCCAGTCTACTACAACTTAATTTCCTTACCAGTGGTGAACGTTGCTCGCTATTTGTTGTGGTGGTTGGTTCCGCAGAGCTGGAAAGCATCAAAGACATTTTACGTGGTAGCCTGCTTCATTTTGTGGCTATCGACCGGTTTCGGGCGTTCGCCCATCTTCAGGATGCGTTTTTCAGACAGTGTGACAACACATACTTGCACAGAGCAAATTTAGTTTTCTCTGAGAATGTGTAAACTAAATTTGCTCTGTGCATGTCTGTGTTGTCACATTGTCTGAAAAACGCATCCTGAAGATGGGCGAACGCCCGAAACTGGTCGATGACCACAAAATGAAGCAGGCTACCACGGAAAATGTCTCTGTTGCTCGCTATCTTGGGCTTTACTTAGACCGAAGACTTACTTGGAATCCTCATAACAGACTTAAAAGAATAGAACTAACCAGATGCTTTCGACAACTTAAAAGACTACTGGACAACAGATCTAAACTCTCCCTAGACAAGAAAAGACTAATTTATACATCTATTTTATAGCCTATCTGGATGTACGGGATAGAACTATGGGTTCAACCAAACGCTCAAATCTCCAAACACTCTAATCCCTACAATCCAGAATCCTCCGTAATATTGTAAATGCTCCTTTTTACGTCTCCAACCGAACCATACATATTGATCTTAATATACCGTTCAAATGCTCAAGTCGCCCAAACCCGTTACAGGAAATTCCATATTAACCTACAGACTCACACAAATCCTTTAGTTCAACACCTGCCTTCCCGAACAGTTCCTTATAACCCTCCTAGACGTCTTAAAAGACAATGGCCTCGTGATCTCCTCTTAAGTGAAGAGAGTTAATAGTGATTTTGTGTAGTTCTGGAGTATTACCATTGGGTAGCTTCTCCACTTATTTTGTATTTATGTTCTTTGTACGATTGTTACTTATAGCGCTATCGCACTGATTGTAGCATGAATTACAAAGAATTGCATGAATTGTGTGCTTCATGTTTGCATGAAGACAAAGAATTACCTTTCGCCACCTTAGAAGCAATATTTACTTCATCAAAAATTGTATCGAACAGATTTTTGAAATTTATTTCTAAGATAGATCTTTGACATTTTATGATTCAATATAATATAAAGTAATTATTTTTTATTTAAGATTTTGTCAAAATATAATAATTGATATTGTATAGATGTGAGTAATTATATACAATAATGTATAGAATATAATGGACCTACTATGTTGAATTGGTTTCAAAACTTTATATTTAATAAATTGATTTGTAAATGTATAATATTATGGAATTATGAATGATATAAATGCAAGTAATACTGTAATTTGGAACATGCTGTAAATAAAGAATTAAAAACAAACATACACGCATATATGTTGTTGAAATTCTGAGCTTGAAGAAAATTAGATGACCTGAAGTGCATTTTTCTATTATCGCGATTTTCTCCATAAAAACACCGACGACTTTCATTAAATTTAGTGTACTAACTATAAAGTTTGTTTTTATTACTGCAGCAAGAGAAAGTTGTGTGAGTGTTTCACACCAGATTTTTAACATTCTCAAGCATTTGTATCATTAAATATAATGTAAATAATTATTAGCATCAGAGACATTGCTTCTTTTTTGTGGTCACTCGACCGTTTCGGGAGTGTCGCCCGAAACGGTCGATGACCACAAAAGAAGAAGCAGGCTATCACGGAAAAAATCTCTGATGCTTTCTAGCTCTTCGGAACCAACCACAACAATATATAATTATTATTTTATTTTTTGTATGTATGTGTGTATTGAGTATCGATAGCGGCGGTCATTAGAGTTAATGTAAATAAATAAATAAATAGAAATCAAAGAAATTTTCCATGATCTTGCTTCATATATTAACTTGTTTTTTTTTTAAATAAGTAAGTATGATTATGTATAAATAATTAGTCTACTTTATGGGTTTATTTTTATTCTTAGGCTATCACGGAAAATATCTCTGATGCTTTCCAGCTATACGGTTCCGATCATAACAAATAAATCAAAATATAATGAAAGGTTATATATTTATTTTATTTTGTATATTTTTTCGATTTTCTCATCAAAATAATAATAATAATAATAATAATAATAGCATTGGTGCACGCAAGACTAATTAAATTTTTTTTTTTTCGCTCGAGGTTCCTAAAATGTTGGCAATCTTTCTTAAACAATAGTCAAGATATATCAAGGAAATACGATTAAATTTCTAGATTAATATTTTTGATGATCTTTTTTACTTTCTCTTACTCCTAGTAAGAGGAAGTATTGTAATCGTGTCAAATTGTCGATATTGAGTTTTCACCGGAAATATGTGGTTGCAGCTTCCCCTAGAGTGGTATCATAGTTGATTATACAATTCTATCATCCAAACAAAATTAATTAGAAATAAACAGATGGCCAAAATTTGAAGTTTTAAGAAAACTGTAAGCCGGAAGTGCTCTTATATTGAACAGCTTTTTCAGTTTTCGACGAATTTCGTTATATTTGGTACACAAACTATAACATTTGTCAATTATAATTTTGAGAACAGGAGTAAGAGAAAGTTGTGTGAGTGTTTCACACCAGGTTTTTTTTTAGAAAAAAGAGGTATTTATACCAATAGCTGATTACAAAATTGAAAACTGAAGAACTGTCAAAGAGTATGATAGGTAGATGTTTTTTTCAAATGGTCTGTATGGGTCTTAAATTTGTATTATGTCTGAAGTAGCGTAAAACCAGCTTCAAAAAAAAAGAATGACCAATATTGAAATCACCCCAAGCTGTCGCAAGTCTTCGTCAGAAATTACGATGCAGCTTTTTATGGAAACTATCTTCACTGTTAATAGATGAATCTCTCTGAATGCCAGGAACCAACCAAAACAAAGCAAGTTCTGACGAACACAGATACGAATTTCTTTTTAAATAAATTTTTCCACACTGGGAGTAGTTGACAGAAAAATCCGGATGGATTTAGGAATAATTATCAAATAAAAATTACAATGTAACTAGTTGTTTGTACAGAAGAAACTTGATGCATAATAAATAGAAACAGAGGAGAGACTGACTACGTTGTTGTGGTATGAGACTGTGAGGAGTGGAGCGGAGTAGATAATACAGATGGGTGTGTCCAGTGTGGACTATGTGGCCCTGTATGTCTGTTTAGAGCCAGGCCAGCTCACTATGACAGCCATTACCATAACACTACATATGTAAATATATACTACTCCCACCTCACACTTCACCATACATAGTACAACTACTCCATATAACATAGATGTTTTAAACAATCTTATTCACCAGCCGGCCACATTACAATGTGTCTTATATGCATATCTTATTCAATATTTAAATTTGTATTAATTTCTAAGATTAACTAATCATACATTTCATTATATTTAGATGTTTCATGGAATATAGTAGCTCCGCTGTTTAATTCTAACATTAATTTGATAAATATGACCGGCTTAAAATGGGTCCGTCCACTTTTTGGGTCCACTATTGACGTCTGTACAATTTCAAATATTTTCTTCAGAAAGGAGTACATTTTTCTATACATAGCAAGAAGTGATCATATTTTAACGTAACAGCGCGTAGAAGAAGTTTAGAATTAATGTTAGGAGCACCTATAAAGAGAGAAAACTCACATCTCTCGAAACTATAGTGGACTTCAATTAGTAATTTCCCTAAATAGTAATCATTTTAAATTATTTTTTTCCTAACCCAGTGCAGACCACGTTCTTACCTAGGTGTGTACTAGACAAGCGACTAACTCGGTTTTACAAGAATCTAATGAATAAACAAAAATGATCAGAAAAGATGAAGATCACGTTTTTTAATAAATTGAGTTAACAATTTTTTTTTTATTTACAATCAGAATATATGGACCAGCTCACTAGAGCTTTACACACAATGGTAAACAGAAGAAAAAAGAAAAAAAATTAGAGGTCTTGATAAAGTCGGGGTTTCAGCCTTCTTGATGAGGTAGGCTCGCCTATGTGGTAGTGTGTTGTTGTTGGTAATGTGTTAAGTGTTAAGAAGAAGCTGCCTGTTAATTTGGTCATGTGTGTGTGTATGTCTGAAATATCGAGTTCTCTATGTATTTGGGTGTTTCTGATAAACCAGGGTGCGTTTAGTGCTGTTCGTAGAACTTTGTTCTGAAATGTCTGTAATCGTTTCGTCAGTGTGTTACTTGCTGAGATCCAGACTGGGCAGGCATATGTCAGGAGAGGTCTCAGAAGCGTTTTATAGAATAGTGTGGTACAGGAGTGTTTGAGTGGTGTGTTTCTGTTAATACGTGGGTAGAGCTGTTTCAGTCGGGTGTATGATTGTTGTAGTTTAGTGTTAATGCGTAGTCTCCAGGTGAGTCTGGTGTCCAGGATCACGCCGAGATAGCGCTCTCCTCGGTCTTTTTGTTTCCAAGGGACTTCTTGGTTGTTGATATGCAGAATACGAAGGTTCTCATTCCGAAATCGTCGCAGAGCGAAGATTTTTGCTTCAGTTTTGGAAACGTTTAGCTTTAGTTTCCATCGCTGGAACCAGTTTGAAATTGTATCTAAGGACGTCTCTAAGTCAGTGATGCTTCTGTTTAAGTCTGTGTTGGAAGAAGCTAGCATGGTGTCGTCTGCGTATGTGGCTAGTGTCGTTGAAGGAGGTTCAGGTATGTCAGAGCAGTAGAGGTTGAAAAGTATAGGGCTCATGATTGCCCCCTGTGGTAGTCCAGCGAGAATTCGTCGCCTAGTACTGTATGTGCTGTTAAGTCTTACTTGGAAGGTTCTGTTTTGTAGAAAGGATCCAATAATGTGAGTAATATAATCAGGTGCGTTTGTGTTTCTAAGTTTGTAGAGTAGTCCAGAGTGCCAAACTGTGTCAAATGCGGCTGCTACGTCTAGAAAGACAGCTGCCGTGTATTTTCTGTCCTCAAAGTTTTGTACAATGTGTTCTGTGATTCTTTTAAGTTGATGTACTGGGGAATGTCTTGGTCTAAATCCGAACTGATGAGGTGGAATTGTGTTTGTGTCTGTCAAGTGTTGTAAGAGTCTTTTGTAGATTAGTTTTTCTAGTATTTTAGAGAGGGAGCTTAAGAGGCTTATTGGGCGATAGCTGTTAGGTTCAGATTTTGGCTTTCCAGGTTTGTGAAAAACTACCACTATCGCGTTCCTCTACTTTTTGGGACGTATCCTAATCACAGGCAAGCGTTGAAGGTACTTGTTAGGAAGGAGATACCTTTTCGAGGCAGATTTTTTAGTACAGTATTTGGGATTAGGTCGTCTCCGGGATCCTTTTTGTCCCTGGGAACAATTTAAAAACAGTAAATTAATAGGAATTTTAACATTTCAACAAAATAAAGCTTCAACTTCAGCTTCAATCAACGATCTTAAACTTATAATAGTTTGAAGAAATAAATTCGAATCCTAAGTAGATGCAAAATAAATGTGGGGCATTAGTCTAACAGAAAAAAAAAATCAATTTGATCGGCATGTGAAAATATAATAATCATTTTCTTTTTTTTTGATATCGTTCACTTGGAAAAACACATTAAATGGATGTCCCTCAACAACCGTTTCAGACTGTTGCTAAACTCCTTGACAAGCGCTCTAAACTCAGTCTACAGAATGAAAGACAGCTCTATACTTCACTACTCGCACCCAACCGGATATACATTGAACCACAACTTTACTGAACCACAAAACGTACCAATCTCAACAGATTACAAGCCCTGTAGCCCAAAATCTTCCGACACATAGTCGATGCTCTTTATTACTTATTTTCAACCATACAATCCACAAGATCTTAAGATTCCTTTTGTCCACGTTTTAGGAAAGTTCCGGTACAAGAAATTCCACAGCAGACTTCCCCTTCATCCCAAACCTCTCGCCCAAACCCTCTCCTCCACCACACTTCCAGGCAATTCTGCAATGCGATTGAGACGTCGTTGCCCCCGCGACCTTCTAGGTAACTAATGGTAGTTGTCGCTGGATAACCATTCATGACCATCACGTCATTGTTTACATCACCTCTTAGCCTATTTACTTGTTGCATATTATTATTTATGTAGTTGTAAATATTCAATAAAACAATAAAAAAAAAAAAATTATTTTTTACTTTCTCTCACTACTGTAATGTTTTTAGCGAATTGCCTTAATGTATGTGTGATACCACCACCGCATCTGATTCTAACGTTTCGGTCATAATTTACCAGCCTCTTTTTTTTTAATCTTTATTCATGCTACAATCAGTGCGTTAGCGGTATAAGTAACAATCGTACAAAGAACATAAATACAAAATAAATGGAGAAGCTACCCAATGGTAATACTCCAGAACTACACAAAATCACTATTAACTCTCTTCACTTAAGGGAAGATCACGAGGCCATTGTCTTTTAAGACGTCTAAGAGGGTTATAAGGAAGTGTTCGGGAAGGCAGGTGTTGAACTAAAGGATTTGTGTGAGTCTGTAGATTTATATGGAATTTCCTGTAACGGGTTTGGGCGACTTGAGTAATGAACGGTATATTAAGATCAATATGTATGGTTCGGTTGGAGACGTAAAAAGGAGCGTTTACAATATTACGGAGGATTCTGGATTGTAGGGATTAGAGTGTTTGGAGATTTGAGCGTTTGGTTGAACCCATAGTTCTATCCCGTACATCCAGATAGGCTATAAAATAGATGTATAAATTAGACTTTTCTTATCTAGGGAGAGCTTAGATCTGTTGTCCAGTAGTCTTTTAAGTTGTCGAAAGCATCTGTTTAGTTCTATTCTTTTAAGGCTGATATGAGGATTTCTAAGTAAAGCCCAAGATAGCGAGCAACAGAGGCATTTTCCGTGGTAGCCTGCTTCATTTTGTGGTCATCGGCCAGTTTCAGGCGTTCGCCCATCTTCAGGATGCGTTTTTCAGACAGTGTGACAACACAGACATGCACAGGGCAAATTTAGTTTACACATTCTCAAAGAGAACTAAATTTGCTCTGTGCAAGTCTGTGTTGTCACACTGTCTGAAAAACGCATCTTGAAGATGGTCGATGGCCACAAAATGAAGCAGGCTACCACGGAAAATGTCTCTGATGCTTTCCAGCTCTGCGGAACCAACCACCACCACAAATAGCGAGCAACGTTCACCACTGGTAAGGAAATTAAGTTTAGTAGACTGGGGGGAATAGTAATGCGACGTAGAGTGAAGGTAATGTTTTAGGACTTATTTTCATTAAGTTTAATGACCAATTTTTTTAACCAATTTTCTAGGGAGGATAGGTGGGTTTGTAGGTTTCTATGGGCTGTTCCGGGATCATTATTGGAAGACAGGATAGTAGTATCATCTGCATAGGTGAGAAGGGATGGATGGTATGGTATGTGTTGGGATGTCTGCAGTGTATACTGAGTAAAGGATAGGATCTAGAATGCTGCCTTGTGATACTCCCTTTGATATTATTGAAAGATGATCCGATTAGTACTAATTTACCAGCCTAAAATGGTTTAATTAGTTTTGTACACAGAATGTAATCCTCTGTAAACTTTACAGTCTGTAATTACTTTCTCTTAATCCCTGGTAAGTGGAAGTATTGCGTTCAAGTAAAACTTTTGAAATTAAGTTTTCATCGGAAATACTTGTTTTAGAGGTCCCCTGAATACGAAAACGGGTTTTTTTAGCGAATGGTTTGTTATGTTTTAACGGAATATCTCAACAACAAAAAAAACGAAAAGTCAGGGGAAGCTAAAATTTGATATTTCGTTTAGGTATTATCACCGTAACCAGACACGAAGATTTCAGGCAAAATCCATGCACTACTAAAAAGTGGCACTTTAATAAATGTTTGTTTCAGTTTATCGCGATTTGCTTTGAAACATTTTCCTAAGAAAATTGGTTTGTTTGGGATTTCGGGAGTAACAGTAACGTTAAGCTTCCATCCTACAAAGTACCACTTAAATCTAATAGATATTCTACCACTTGTACAATATTAATATACAATAGAAGCATTGTAAGAATTCCAAACTTGAAAAAAATAGGTCAACCAGAAGTGTGGCTTTATAGAAAGGTTTTCGTGTAGGTTCGGTATGCTACCTGCACAGACAGAAACATAGATATTACTTTTATTTGAAACGTTAAAAAAGAAAATAGATTTTGAACGTTGTGCGGAATTTGTGGGATTAAATTCAAAATGTTAGGTATATACCGTTGGCTCAGTGTTTTTGGTGCGCTCTACTGGATAAGAATATAATCACTTCTGTACCTGCCAAGTTTAGCAGCTAGGTAAATTTGAGTGCAAAGAAAATTTGTATTTTATTGAATACTTGTACTAACTGGAGTAAGAGAAAGTCTTGTGAGTGTTTCACACCAGATATTTTATCTGTGTGATTGTGAGTAATGTGAATAATCTGTGGGATATGAAGACCAACATTATTCCCTAGTCAATTTGCTTGCCATTCTATCTACAGATAAGGATTTTTTATTTATCAAGATCTTAAACTCCACGTGTTACAAATATTCTGCCATACTATTTATTGATTTTTTCCAATGATTGTGGATTCTGTGATATCAGCACATTAGTCTGCATTATAAGTACTTTAATTCTTTTACCATTAATAATTATTACTCCGTCTAAATTATTATTTAAAAAAAAAAATCATTTAAATAAAGAGAAAAAGGTAACGGGCTTAAGACGCATACCTGTCTAACTCCCATTCTTGATTAATAAATTTCAGATAAACAATTTCTCGTCCAGAATGCAAAAGTTATTGTTATTGTTAGTGTTATAGTATGAAAGTTATTGTTATTGTTATATGAAAATTTTGAGAAAATTTACTTTATTCTTCACTAGCTAACCCGGCCACGCTTCGCTGTGGCTCAGTCTGATTTTTAGGAAAGTAAATAGAAGTATTATAGTTAATATAGATTCAGCAAGAAAACATCATTCAATTTAATACCCTACTTTGCGTTGCTGTGCACTGAAAGGAAAGAAAGAAAAAATGTTTTTAACTGAAAGTCTTTTGTTATTGTAAATCTAGTGAATGGACTACGTTTTTTGTTTGTCCGTTTTTTGCATAAATATAAAGATCAGATGGTTTACCGACTCTGGAGCATGTGATATTACCCATGAGAGAAGCATTCGTTTTCTAAAGTCAAACCGCACCCTTGCAAAGATTGTCCTTGCGCTATTGATAGTCATGGCGAACGCAAGGCGTATTGGAAATTGAAGTCGTTTGGTTTCGAACGGCATATCTGTCGGAAGGAGTGGTATCGTGGAAGTAGTAAGTGTTCACCTTTATGAGATCCAATGAGAATTGTTGCTTCATTTAGATTATTCATCAATTTTTTAACCACTAATCGTGTACCATTGCATTACATTGGCTGACAGATGTTTCGGAGTAATCGAAATCTCCGGATAGTAACACCAATGCTCCACCAAATGGAACCTGATTATTTCAATGTATGGTCTAATGCTTTCAATGACTTCTTGTGAGCCATTGTACAATGATTTTGTACGCCCAAAGAACCATTCCCATTCCTGATGTTTTAGAAATATTACATGTTGGGTTTTCTGTGAAGTGCATGTTTAGTGACAGTTTAAGAGCTGAAGGGGCTGTTCTACCTCCTTCCATCAAAGTAGCAGCAATACCTGAAGAAGCACGTGATAACGCAATATGGCTGTTTGAACGGATTTTAGCTCGGAATTTCCCGTTACCGTGGAGACTTCGGAATAGAGGCACTTATAAGTACTTGAGAAAGAGGTTCAGAGAGCGCGCCACCATCGCAACGCGTCTGAGTCTGTCTATTTCTGGCAACCTCGCGAAACCTCGGAATTTCCCGTTTATGTGAGAACGTCGGAGTAAAAAGTATATATATAAACACTCTTATATAGAAATGCAACGCTGTGTAAAAATTTCAAGTCAATCCATCGACTACTTTTCGAGTTTTGCGGCCACAAACATACGGATGCTGAACTTTTATATATATAGATAAAATATATAATATATACATTACCACAGCACAATAGACCGGAAAAGGTCGCAATGCATTGGCCCCCCCTTCAAAAAAAAAAATATATATATATATATATACCATTCACTAAAAACATTGTTTTCCCATTCAAGAAATTCCACAAAACATGTATTTCCTGCAAAATCTCAATTTTGGAAATATCTGGCACGACTGCAACACTTCCTCTCCCACTAGTAGAAAGAGGAAGTAAAAGAATGGGCAAAACAAAAAAAAGAGCACCCTAGTATCTTCTTTATATTGGTTCTGACCGATTTTGGATTCTCATCCATCGTTAGGATATGTATGATTCTCTAGAAAGTTGACTCACACTGATTGATTGTAAACGTGTGAATATAATGATTGTAACAGTAAGTGTGTACGTGATATAATAACGAAAAACAATGAGTAAAAAAATTATAATTAAAAATTAAATATTGATGTATTATAATAATAAATAGAGGATTACGGAAAAATAACTGAACTTAAATCTTTAATAAAATGGTGTTATGGGGCGAGCGCGTACATTGTTGGTTCATCTTATCGTAACATCTTTAATTACGGGAGGGAGGGGGGGGGGAATAGTAAACTGTGTGGTGCGTAGCACAAACTTAAAGTTAAATCAACTCTCTAAATGAATTAGAGAGCCATAATCTGAGTATCCAACAAAAGGGAGCATATGCAAACTGCGGATAAAATTCCAACCTTGCGGGACCTTACTTCATATTCAATAAAAGAAGTGTTTTTTATAACAATAAGTAGAAGAAAAGTCATATAAAAACAATTAATTAAAAAAAACCTAACAATGTTAAGATCAGATAAGATCAAAGTTTTAAAAAAAAATCATTTATTCGGTCTACAACTCAAGGAATCAACAATGGACTCAACCTGAATTATTAGAACCATCAAATCTCGGATTATCATCATTTCTTAATCTTGTTTAATGGAAACCATATTTCAATAATTAATGTGAAGATTACCATATTTGTTGTGGTGGTTGGTTCCGCAGAGCTGGAAAGCATCAGAGACATTTTCCGTGGTAGCCTGCTTCGTTTTGTGGTCATCGACCGGTTTCGGGCGTTCGCCCATCTTCAGGATGCGTTTTTCAGACAGTGTGCCAACACAGACTCGTACAGAGACTTAGTTTCTGTACTAAGCTAAGTCTCTGTACGAGTCTGTGTTGGCACACTGTCTGAAAAACGCATCCTGAAGATGGGCGAACGCCCGAAACCGGTCGATGACCACAAAACGAAGCAGGCTACCACGGAAAATGTCTCTGATGAAGATTACCACCTGAAAGAGCAGCGAGAACATGAAATAAAGGCAAACATATAATTAGGACGGTTTAGTTTTTAGTTACAAATAGAAACAATTTACACATTTTCGTCTGTTCAACATAATCAGGCCCAAATTAGTGATAATAATCTGATAAAAGTAGAAATACTATGCAGTTAGAGAAATGGAATGAAGTTTTAATGTGTTTGGTAGAGGTGTAGCAGTGTTGTGCAGCGTGAGCGTTATTGAAAGGGTTTATGTGTGTGTTTTGTCTTTAAGTTTTTATAGAAGATATGTTTTAAGATATAATGAAGAAGTCACCACTGCTTACAATAAATAATTTGACTAATACTTGAATTATTGAATAATGTGAATAACAATTACATGTTAATAATAATAATAATAATAATAATAATGAAATTAACTTATAAATACACAGAAATCGTTGCACTTGATTGATTTTAACTCAAATGTTCATGTAACACTAACTGGCACATTGATGTTCTCTCTCGAATGAACGCTGGCTGAATGCAGAAATTAGACTCTTCAAATAATAATGCTCCTCTTGCTAGTTAAAACCTGCCCTTTATATTATATGATTTTCTAGGAGGGGGTCAAAACACAATAGTGGCCGAGTTCCACGACCTCTCTTGTAACGGTTTCTTATACCTGCGACTTTACCCTTTTCCAGCCAACGTACAAATTTCCTTTAAAAATGATATTAACTAAAATATAAATCTATTTCAATTTTTCCATATGCTTCTTTCTTAAAGCCTTTTATGAAAATCTGGTGTGAAACACTCCTTTCCCTTACGGCAATCATTACAAAATTCTCATTGGTGTATATTTGTGCAATAATCATTCGAAATTTAAAGAAAAATAGAATAAGCCATATTCAGAAACCTTTAATGAATATGCAACTGACTTGCTTCAAATTTGTATTTCTAATTATGCTTTAGAAATTTTTCCGATTGATAGCCCAGCTTCATTTTGTGGTGACATCAATCGGATTGGGCTTTTCACTAACGGAAATCTTGATAAACATTGTGTTAACACAGGACTTGCACAGAACAAAATCAGTTTCCATATTTGTTTGCTCTGTGAAAGCCTGTATTATCATACTGTTTATCAAGACATATTGATATGAACGAACGGCCGAAACAGGTTAATAAATTAAAAAGTTCTTGATACTTTCTGGCCACAACTTCTAATAATGCTTTTAGATTATAGTTCCATAACATTATATGAAGTGATATATTAAAGAAAAACTTAACAACGTTGCATAACTAACCCAAAACATATCGAAAATCCATTTTTCTGGAAAAGTCAGTTCTGGATAGTAATGGATATACGTGGTAGAAGTTTAGAGAAAAATTGTTGGAGCCATTTTAGAGAAAATTTGGAAGAAACAAAAGAAAACATTCAATAAAGTCGCACTTGCTATTGATGGGATTTTATTCGAAACCGCATTGTGTCTGAGACCATTCACTTAATAACAATTTGTTTTCATACTCAAGAGATTTCAAAACATTTATTTTTTCCGATGAAAACTCAATTAAAAAAATTTGACAAGATCGCAAGATCTTTCAATATTATTACAATTTAAACTAAGAAAGCTTATGCAAATTTAAATTTAAACTAACTGAAACGACATTCAATATCTTTCTAAAATATTTTTTTTAATATTTTTATTCAAATAAAAGTGATACGTTTCTATATATGCAGTAAGCATATAGCAGCTAGTCGCAATTATTACCTATGCCGCCGAAATAAGAAGACGGGGAGTGCATAACTCCAAAATCGTCATTTATTCGGATAGCCAGGCTGCCCTGCGTGGGCAATTGACTCATGGGAGATGTAACAGCACCCATCCTCAGCAAAGAGAATGCAACCACAGGAGAGAAGAGAGGCCCTCTCTGATTAACAGAGACTACTCACTGACTTAGGCGGGCTAGAGTGCGAGAACCTGTGTATATAAGCCAGTGGGAATCTATCTAAAGCAATCTATCATATACAAACATACAACTGTACACCAGTCATCGCATCGTGTCATATCACTACTCTCACCAATTCATTCTATCATTTTCATTATAAAGTCCAGTGCAGTTAGTGTAAACTTAGCTACATTATATTAGTGTCAGCATATCTCGTTCATTTAATTAAACCTAATTTCTCTCCTCAACAACCCCGTTATAGAGATGCCAGCTCAATGCTGGTGTGGGATTGCCTATGTGCACTTCTTAGGAGAAATCAGTAGCCATAATAAGGTCTTCCTGGTTTGGATACCTGAGCATTCGGGTCACAGAGATAATGAGGCGGCAGATCGTTTGGCCCTGAACCGTTCTGTGGCGTCGCAAGATGCCAGAATCAAGGGAATGGTGGGATAAAACCCCAGGCCAAAGGCAGGCGAAAACGTTCATTCATAGCTACTCGCGGGGAGAGGGGGTCGCGGTGGTGTAGGCTAAAGAGCCAATCCCGCCATAGGATCTAATCTAATCTAAGTACATATAGCAATTTTTAAGAAAATCGTTGTAACCGTTTACGAAAAAATTCAATAACCTGTTCTGTAAAATCGTACTTCCGGTTAACCAAATTTCTTCGAATATGGAATTCTATCAATGCTACTAATGTGTATTAATGTTATATAGATTATAAAACCGTTTATTATATTGAAATGGTAATTTAGAGAGGAAGGAATCTGCCCAGAATCCCCAGAACCCCCAAAAAAATCAATTTTCCCGGGAAAATGTTTCAAATAAAAGTAATATGGTATTTATGTGTGCAGTTAATATAGTAAATGAAATTTATAGAAATTCGTTGGAGCTGTTTTCGTGAAAATCACAAAAACTACCGAAAAACTATTCAGTAAGGGTGCACACTTTCAGGTGATGGATTTTGCCCGAAATCTTCATGCCTGAAGCCGATACCTATCTAAATGGAATATCAAGTTTGAGCTCCCTGCGATTTTCGTTTTTTAGATATTCTGTTGACACACGCAACACAAACATGCCATTTGCTAAAAACATTTCACTTTCTCTCCAGATTTTCGAAATGTAAGTTTTCCCCGAAAATATATGTTTTAGGGTACCCTGAAAACTAAAAAAAAAAGGTTTTTTGCGAACATTTTTAGTGTTTGTGTATGTTCCTCTCACCATTGCTATTTCGTTCTTCGATACTCAGAAAGAATCATTCTTCATGACGTGATAAATGATATTACGGAGAGAAACAAAATTATAACTTTAATAATTTAAAATCCTTCCTTAATAACAATCTCAAAATATAAATATAAATAAGAAATAAGAATAGTACTTGTACAAGTGGCAGCTGGATGAAGTAGTATACATATGGGAGAGAGTCAAGTGTAATGTTGACCTGGACTGAGCCAATTAATATAAGTACCAAGCACATATTTATATAACGGGATTTGAAGGGATACAACAATGTCAAGTTTTAACTACAATCTCTATCAGCAAAAAAAAAAAAAAATAAATATATTTATTCAGTACGACGAGAGTATTGTTTATGCAATATAATTAACTGAAAGCAGGAAATAAAGAGTTAATGGTCAAAGTTTAATTATTACAAAAAATTCAAGGAATCAAAAAAGGATTCAACTCAATTAAATCCATCAAAATCACTTGTTAACATCCATCGTATTCAATTTCTTTTTAGTGAGAAAGATTTTGGACAAAATGCCAAAAAGAAGCTTCCTCCAATCCACCGGGTTCAGACTGAACCTATAGCATATTAAATTGTGCAAAATTGTGATATATTCTCAATGCTATAAGCGTTGAAAATTCAATAATCCCTCTTCGGTGCAACAGCTCATGAAGTGATGAAGAAAACTTTTTAGTTATCAAGCCGTTATTCCTTTCACCGAATTTCATATACCTGGAACAAACTGTGGGACTCCATTAAATTTAAATAACGACGAGTTTCGCATTGGTCGTATATCTCTGATACCCAAGTATGCAATCAGAGAAACCTCTCACACCAGACCTGTACGCTGTTTACTAATGATGTTGTTATGAAAATGGTAGTAGTAGTACAGTAATCTTATCTTCTACCTTCATTTCAAAAGCACTCGGGCTAGAACAGAAACAAAAACAGCCTCACCCTACTTTTACAAAAGAAAGTTACGTGAAAACAATTTGAGTATCCATGGCATCCTCCACTCCTTTGCTGATGACATTTGTGTTGTTGCTCCATATTCCAATCCTACATCCCGTGCCCTACAAAACCATGACATTTTTCTACAAGACTGTCTTATCAGGTGGAATATAAAGATCAATTCCACAAAAAGCAAATGCATATTCTTCACCTTCTACGCGCTACTTCCTTCCCCAACCTCCTCCCTGCAACCATTATACCAACAGGTGACGAAGTCCGATATTTAGGACTTTATCTAGACAAAAAACTCACTTGGTATCTGCGAAAAGATTAAAAAGACTTGAATTAAACAGACGATACAAACTTCTCTCTAGACTACTTCATCGTCGCTCTAAACTTTCCCTTGGAAAACCAAACACTTATCTACAATACTATAAAAAAAGCCCCTTTGGACGTACGATTGCGAGATCTAAGGTCAACCATGCATTCCCATTCCTATTGGATACCATCTTTCCAATCCAAAACCTTCAGAAGAATTACCGATGCCCCGTTCGGTGAATTCCATGACTCCACATCCTACCATCCTAAACCCTTAGTCCAAAAACTCTCTTCTTTTACTATTCCACACAACACTCCCAGCAGACTAACACGCCGTTGGCCCCGCGCCCACCTAACATCATGGTAGCATTTTTTGCACTTATATGTAATAAATGCAATGAATAGAGAGTATCTACATTAATATGTAATAAATAGGGAGTATCTACATTAGGAGGCATCACCCAACAAGGTTTTCACGCCCTTTATATGTTACTTTTTATTTTACAAAAAAGAGTCAAAATGGAAACTGGAACTCTGTTCGGTTGCATATAAACAAAGGACTAGGCCAACTGACCTTGCGCTATGGCAGAAATATATGGATAATACAGACTTAGCAGTCCCACAGTAATCGCACCTATGTATTTTGTTTTTTGTTTGTGTTTTGTGTTATAATTTTTCTCTTTATTTTTGTATTGTTCCTGAAAAGGCAAACAAAGTTTGTCGAAACGTCGAACTTGTTAATTATTAAAAAACAATTTTTTTTGTTTTTTACCTGAATTGGTCGATAAGCCAACAAATTCTTGTTTTCATCTATATGGACGATGTTATCTCAACTCATTACCAATTTCGCTTTTCTGCGAGAATAATGAAATGCATGAAAATGGCAAAAATTTGCCTTTCCTTAAAAAGTGGAAGCAAAAACTACTTTTCTATGAGTTATGAGTGTTTTTTTTTTTTTTAAATCCGACTATTCCCCGTCTTATTATCTGAAAATTAAACCAAACAATTCTCTCTAAAAGGCAGGCTAAATTTTCCAAGGTCCCTTTTTGTCTCTCCAGTAAATGGATTAATAGCAGTTTAAATAAATAAAAAATTTAGAGACAAAACATTATTTATAAAAATACAGATATTATTAGAAGGTTAACAAGCCAATTGTAATAGAAAACAATTATTCAATTGTGACTAGCATGTATTCAAAAAGAAAGAAAAGATTCAAAGTTAACAACAGTAATTTTTAAAAAATAGATTTAACTAAAAACAGGACGTCAATAAAAATGAAAGAATAAAGTTGAAGAAACAAAAAAGTAGTAGAAAAGAATATATTGGTCACACACGTGTGTCTTGTTGATAGAAAACAAAATTATGGAAGTGACTGTATATTGAGTTAGGTTGTGGGTCGAGACGTTGAGGGGCACACACAGCTCTCTGTGATCTGTTTTTATTTTATTTTATCTTGTTTATGTTTATTGTATTTTTTTTTTTCATACGATCAATGAAATAGAACAGGCAGTGGTCTCTAGGCCATGTGGGAAAGGTCATGTTCTTTCACTTTTACACATTAATAACAAATCTTTCACTAATTAATATTATAACTTAAAATCTTCTGGGTAACTTTCTCTACTTTAGTTTTCCACAAATTTCAATTAACAAATATTTTTCATACTTAGTGGGGATCTTCAATGTATTTCCGGTGAAAACTCAATTTCGAAATTTTTTTACGACAGCAATTATTTCCTGTTACAGAGTAAGCGAAAGTAAATATCGATTGGTAACAATTTATGTTTTCTACATAAATAAAATAGGGGTTTCTGAGGAGCAGTGCCACAGATGGCGCTTATCTCGTTAGTAATAAAGAAGGATAATCTCCTATGGGATTTATAGAAAGACGGCATGCCCATTCAGACCATTTATCTTATCCTATTCATTCTTTCCATTAACTTCATTTGATATTCCTTAAATGGAGGAGGTCCTTTTATAGAATAAGTCCTTTCAGAGAACCATTTAAAGTTATTTTCTATTTTTAATTTAATTCATTCAATACCATGTAATTCAATAAAAAAAAATAGTCGCTGGCAACACGATCTACTAGAGCAAAATAAAAACATTTTTTTTATTTACGAAAGATCTATGTTGGTATCACTTAAAGTAAAACATCACATCAATAACAAAGCAATAAATGGGGGCAATCGATCAAAATATTGTTAAATAGATTAGTACAGACAATTGAGTTGATTATAAAAAATGACCCTTCATAAATACACTGGGGGGTTGCGTGCAAAAATAAACTTAATTTATACTCATTTATATTAACAAAACCACTAACAAACATAACAACATATTATATCAACATCATCAAGTCAACAGTTAATCTATTACCATTAAATTTATTTTAAATAAATAACCAGACGATTCGTCAATTTTGCAATATTCACCTTATAGAAATTTTAAATCGAAATGTTTGTTGCTTTAAAACTTCACGCAACAATACCTGAAGAAGACTTGTTACTATTATGAGCGAAACTTTGGTTTATAATTAAATCACGGAAGCAGACTGGATGATTAACTAGTGCTACTTAGAAATTCGAGTTTTCATCGGAAATACATGTTATGGGCTCGCTGAGCATAAAAAAAAAATTTTTTTTGTCAGCGAATGGTCTATTTGTGTATTCCGATTAAGTAATCACTGTGCATCTGGCTCACTCAGAGGTTTCAGGCAAAAGCTTTCAACCGGAAGTTCGGCTTTACTGAATGACTTTTTTCATGTATAGGTGCAAAATTAAAGAATAAGATGGAAAAGATTATGGGAAAAAATTGTATAAATAATACCGCGTAAATGGAGAGATGGATATATATATATATTACGATTGTACAACCTGCAACTCGAAAACTGGGGCCTTCCTAAACTTTATTGATTTCTTTTCAGAATAACAGCCACAATGCTATTTTGGAAAATATGATTTAATTTTTAGATTTCACAAAAGTAATTTGAAAATTTCTTCAGAAAAAAAGGATATTAAGAAAATTCTTAAGAAGTTCTGATTAATAAACGATCCAGAATCCTCCACTTTGACACAATGCATAGTTTTTCATCATTTATATGAATTCAAAATTGGAGACAGTAGTTTATTAAACATTTTCAAGTAAACTGACGAATCACTTTTGTTTCATTTGCCGTGTAAAAATTCTATTAAAACATCTACTTCAGGGGAGGTGGGGGGGGGGGTTGATCTCTGACTAATATCTTCTTTCGAATTCCTACCATTCACAAATGTTAAACTTATATCAGCTATAACTAGTCTACAATCGGTTATAATTTATATGACTATAAAATAACAGTAGAAGAAGAAACTTGATTATATTAGCGATATTTTGACGTTTTGATCTCCACCGCCCTATAGATAAAATCTATTTGTTTATGAAGGCAGTCCATGAAAGAAAAAAAAACTGCAATAAAATTCAATTAACAACACTTGACATTTAGAAGATGATGGTAAATAATAAAATGCTATTCCATGGACGCAACACCAGCCTAACTTGAAATTCAATCTGATTTTTATCTTAAGAAAACATTTTCAAAAAATTATTGAAGTTATAAATTTTAATAACTCTCTCAGCCATCATATAGTATATTTTATATATATTTCCTTGAAGGAGAGCCCTTCAATAGCATTGCAGTTGCTCAAAACGTATATTTATACCAAATAGATATTAAGCTACATCTAATAAATACAGAGATTTGTTATTGAATCAGTGTTGAATAAATTAGAGTCGCAAAGGTCTTATCAAGAAACATATCAAAAGATTCCACTAGCGTTTCAAATAAGACGGTTATGTTTTAACATCTACTTGCAGAGTCTACAAGTAAACTTGTTTATATATAAAAAAAAAAAAGCACAGCAAACAACTGAGGGGTGTAATTAAACAAAAAAAAAAAAATGGAATTACTGATGAGTTAAAAATATTGAGATTCATATAAACGCTAGGCCAACTCTTAAATAAAAAAATAAAAAAAAAAAAAACTGTTATAATAACCGCTATAAATATGAAACAATTCACCTTGAACTGTGTACTGGACCATATTAGATTAGCAAAAATATATTAACTCGAATGTTTTCTCTAATACAGTTATTTTATAGTGTTAAGAGATTAATTCTCATTGTATTCGGACCAATAAAAGAATGGGGAAAATTTATATTACTATGCTCTTTGGAGAGAATTAATTAAGACAGATTTAAAAAAGTAAAAAATAAATAATGAAATATCAAAGCAAAATTAAACTGGAATTTTTCGACTCTTATACACTGACTAATAGAGTTTATCATATTTTTATCTTTATAATAGACAACAGCCTTATGTATCTTAAATAAAGGTCGAAACATTTGATCGAAACATTTGTAGTAAACAAAGCATATCTTTCTCTATAAAAACCATTAAAGGGAAGGTGTCTAAAGAAGAGCTAGCGGAGAGACATTTCTCTTAAAACAGTGTTTTAAATAGTTTCATTTCTGACGGCACACTTGAACCGGTTATAATAGTTTAAACATCGGCGGCCCATTTATAAATTATGATAATCAAAAAATATTTTTAATTATTTCGAAATGATTTAAGGTTTTTTTTTTTTTTTATGGTTACAAAAAAGACCACACACTGCTCTACTAAGGTGTACCTACTGATTCATATATTATGTATTGTACAATTTGCATAATGAATCATTTTTATTTTTCAGATTTTTAATAAAATTCTATTTATTACATTTCATTTATTTAAATTAAAACATCTTATAGTAGGGCCCCACAATTAATTTAATTCAATAAAAAAGAAAGAAGAATGATTCAACGAGGGAATTGTATAAAATCAATCATCAATCAATCAATAAAATTGAGAATGATTTGTTGTTTTTTTTCTGCAACCATGTAGGAAAATGTGACAATTATTAAATCAAACGTAGTAATTGATGTTATACATCTTTAATCACAAGTGACGTAAAGTAATATCATTGAACTCTAACTAGGCGACATCTAGCGGCAATACGCCAAAAACAAGAACGTTATGGCTAAACAATTCCTAAATAACAACGGACTTTAGGTTACCAAGATGAGTACAAATTATAAGAGAGGGAGTATTTGAAATATGAATTTCATTCTCACTATTTGCAACTTTCAAATTTAAGGCGAAAAAATTTTAGATTTATAGATTTCAAGATTTACTACAGATTGATAAATAACTATTATTAAAAGAATTATTTTAATTGCACAAAGTTTTTTATTTTTAAAGATTTTCCAATTAAATACAAAATATACCGATTACCATATAAAAAAAAAAAAATCTGGTGTAAAACACTCACACAACTTTTTCTTACTCCAGTTTTCAAAATTATAATTGACAAATTTTGAAGCCAGTGTACCAAATTTAATGAAATTCGTCAAAACTGAAAAAACAGTTCAGTAAAAACGCTCTACCGATTTACTAATTTTCTTGAAACTCGGAATTTTGGCCATCTATTTATTTCTAAATAATGTTGTTTTGATGATAGAATTGTAAAATCAACTATGATAGCACGTTAGAGAAAAACATACCCCCCCCCCTAAAAGTGCCCTTAAATGAATTTTTCCGGAGAAATGTTATAAATAAAAGTTGTACATCTTTGTATGCATAGTATATATAAGATGTTTCAAGAAAATCGTCGGAGCCATGTTTGACAAAATGCGAAAAAGTGTAAAAATCCCTTAGTAAAGTGATAATGTAAACACACTTCTGGTCATCCGATCTTTTTCAAACTAGGAATTTCAATAACATATTTAATTCTAATTAACATTATTTATATGATAGAATTGTCTAATAAACTGAAATAGCACTTTAGATGAAAACCTAACCCCACCCGTCCCCCAGAAGTGCCCTTAAATGAATTTTCCCGGAGAAACGTTTCAAATAGAACTTGTAGCTGTTGGTATGTGTAGTTAATATACCAAGTTTGAAGAAAATCGTTGGAACCATTTTTGAGAAAATCGTGAAAACGTAACATAACCAACTAGTAAAGTGGTACTTCCTGTCGAGGAATTTTGACAGATGACCCACTGTCGGATCCCATTGTGATAACTAAACGGAACATCAAGTTCGAACTTTCTACGATTTTTCGATTTTGAGCTATGCTGTTCACATACATACATACACAGACCATTTGCTAAAAACCACTTTTTTAGACTCAGGGGACCTCAAAACGGATATTTCCGGTGAAAGCTGGATATCGAAAATTTGACACGATTACAATACTTCCTCTTATTAGGAGTAAGAGAAAGTAATAGCTAAAATTAAGAAAAATTAAAAAAGCTCCTTCTAAAAAATATTTCAGAAATTATAAAACTGTATTAAAAAAAAAAAAAAGATTCACTATGGAAATACAGTTGGAGTTTGTTACATTATTTATTTATTCACAAATTTGTAGTATACCATCTGTACTGGACAGGTAAGAATTTTTCCACTCAATTACCCTTGCAAATTCATTTAATATCTTTAATGTGCTAACAAAAAAGGACGTTCATAAATGAATATAGGTTAACGTAAAATGTCTGCGTAGAAGTCAACCTTTTCAATTAAATTAACTTTTAATTTAAATATCTGGTTGTCCTAAAAATTGAGAGCACCCATGAACTATAAATAAAAATTTAAAAAAATCAATGGCAACCCACATGTGGTTAAAATTTATTTATAGCGTACTAATATTAAAGTTAGAAATAAAAAATAAAAATGCGGAATTCTTTCTTCAAATCTTACGAATTAAAAATTTTATTTCAGTTACAGTTATAAAACACTTAAAAAAAAACAAAAAAAAAAACAAACAATAAAGAGATGTTTTGGTGGGTCAAAGTCGAGATAATAACCTTTCCCACCAACTTGTTAAAACGGTTGGACGAAAATTATCTGTAACTCTTCTAGCTCAGTCTAACTAAGCGCTAATAACGCCTTAGCTCCGATGCGAGTGTTTGAGATTTTTCATTGTTCCGGTGAGAAATCTCCAAAACTTTATACCGGCAATTTTCAAATTTTGAGCAATTCTACCGCCAAATTTGAAATCGGATTTTCCCTCTAATATCAGAATCGTTTACAGATTGATACAGAGAGCAGAGTGAATAAACGGGGGAATTCCAATATGTCCATCTGTGACCAAAGGTCACTCCTCCTTCCATCAGAAAGTCGCATGCTATATTATGATTCAAGCTAATTAATGGTCGTTTATTACTTTAACTTGGCTTTATTATAATATCAACAGTGTGCTTAAGCAGAACAAATTTATTTTTTCATAATAAAATATTAGGTATTGTAAAAACTGTGTCAAGATGAAACTTACTCCTAGTAAGAGGAAGTAGATATTGTAATTAGTGTCAAATTTTCGATATCGAGTTTTCATCGAAATACCCGTTTTGAGGTCCCCCTGAGTTCAAAAAAGTAGTTTTTAGCAAATAGGCGTGTATGTGTGTGCGCGCGCGCGCATATGTGAACAGCATAACTTAAAATCAAAAAATCGCAGATAGTTCAAATCTGATATTCCGTTTGGGTATCACCATGGGATCCGACAGTACCTGTCAAAATTCACTTTACTGAATAATTTTTTTCACTTTTTTTGCAATTTTCACGAAAATGGTTCCAACGATGTTCTTTAAACTTGGTATATCAACTACACATACAAAGATATACAATTTTTATTTGAAACATTTCTCCGGAGAAATGCATTTAAAGGCACTCACTTATAGGGGAAGGTTAGGGTTAGGTTTTCCACTAAAGTGCTATTTCAGTTTATTACAAAATTCTATCATCTAAATAATATTAAATAGAAATAAATATGTTGTTGAAATTCCGAGTTTCAAGAAAATTAGTAAACCGGAAGTGCACTTTTACTGAACATTTTTTTCCTTTTTCGACGAATTCCAATGAATTTCATCAAATTTGGTACACAAACCATAACATTTGTCAATTAGGTACAATTTTGAAAACTGGAGTAAGAGAAAGTTGTGTGAGTGTTTCACCCAGGAATTTTTTTTTTTTTTGGTTGAATGAGCGACAAAATAAAAGAATATTCTAGACCAGATTTTTCTAATAGTAAAAATATGGCGGCACATTTTCATGAATTTTACAGAAAACAAAATCTGCGTGAAACACTCACACTTTCTCTTCTTACAATTATATAAAATTTCATTTAAATTTGAAAAAAATAGAAATTGCAATATACCGTCAGTTTAAATTTAATATAATTTAATGAGGCTCTCCAAAACCCTCTAAAATCTTCTCTTTTTTTTTTGGGTGGTGGTGGTGGTGGGGGGGACATGTTTATCGTCATGAGTTCTTTCAAGTTTAAAGAAAATCTACTGTAACCGTTTTCGAAAAAACTCCAAAACACTCAAAAGCCTATTCGATAAAGTCGAATTTATTTTTTTTTCCAAATTTGGAATTCTATCACTGTTTCTAAAGCCATTCATTGCATTGAAGTGGCACTTTAAAGAAAAGCATAACGCTAATTTTTCCTCAGAATTTCCACCAAAAAAATCAATTTTCCCGGGATAGTATTTTAAAGAAAATCGTTGGAGCAATTTTTGAGAAAATCGCGAAGAACTGAGAAAACAAATTCATTAAATGGCACTTTCCGGTACTTAGACGGAATACCAACTTTGATCTTCCGGTGATTTTTCGTTTTTGAGATATTTTGTTCTCACATACAGACACACAAACAGAACATTTGCTAAAAAACATTTTTTTTTGTACTCTAGGTATCTCGAAACATATTGTAACGTTTTTTCCCTCTGAACTAGCTGATGTGCATTTTTATTGAAAAGTAAAGTATTTTTCACTGTTCTGCTATTTTTCTAAAACGGCTCCAATAATTTTCTTTAAACTAAGTATGTGAACCACACATATATAGAAGGCTACAAACTTTTATTTGAAACACTTCTCCTGGTAAAAAAACTAGGCTGGTAAGGCAGGCCCATTCCATTACACTTTCTGAACCAATCCTGAGATTAAGAAATAATTCATTTAATTTGTTTTTTTTTCAAGTCGTTTTCCAGAAAATCGCAAAAAAAAAAATGAACAATCTATTTAGTAAAGTGGTACTTCCGTTTGAGGAATTTTGACATGTAAGTTTCTGTCGGATTCCTTGGTGATACCCAGATAGAAATGTCAAATATGAACTTTCTGCAATTTTTTATTTATAAGCGACAAACATCCAAACTCACACATACATACACAATATCTAAAAACCATTTTTTCTTGATTAAGGAGACCTTACCATCTGTATTTCCGGTGGAAACTCAATATAGAAAATTTGATACGATCGCGATACTTCCTCTAACAGCAATTAGAGAAAGTAAACATTTACTATATGTATGTAGGAAAGAGAGGAAAAAAATTAATGACATGAATGAATATGTTTTTTGAACTGTAAATCTTCCAATCATAACAAGCATGTTCTTGTGAGAGATTGGAAGAAGGTCGAACTGTTCCCGAAGGCAAACTAAACCAACTCCCGCTTACTTAAAAGAAATGCTTGAAAAATCTCTATCGTCCCTGCTAACCTCCGACCACCACGAAACCTTTCATCAGCTCGTGAATACAGAGCAAGCTCTGCCGGGCTGAATCCCCCGCGGTACCATTATGTAGAGAGAACAAGTCTCCTATTTAAAGGACTAGAATGATCACTGGCACGACCATGGGCAGGCTTGCCTACGGTTTTGCAACACCCTCCTGACAAGGCCGGGAATTTGCCCTGCCATTCAGATGAAGCGGATTTCATTACATGCCACCATTGAACATATGAAACATATTTGGAAAACCTATTTTACCGATGACGCATGTGATCCAACCTATGACTATAAAAAATTTCAAATTTGTACCATAACAGGTAATAACATGCTAAAGTAATTTTTTTTTTACTTTCTCTTACCTAGTAAGAGGAAGTATTGTAATCGTGTCCAATTTTCGATATCGAGTTTTCACCGGAAATATCCGTTTTGAGGTCCCCTGAGTCCAAAAAAGTGGTTTTCAGCAAATGGTCTGTGTGTGTGTGTCCGTTGTGTGTGTGTGTGTATGTATGTATGTGAACAGCATAGCTCAAAAAAGAAAAAACCGTAGCAAGTTGAAACTTGATATTCCGTTTAAGTATCACCGTGGGATCTGACACTACATTATCTGTAAAAATTCCTCAACCGGAAGTACCACTTTACTAGTTGGATTTTTTACTTTTCAAAAATCGCTCCGACGATTTTCTTTAAACATTAAACATCAACCACACATACAAAGAGCTATAACTTTTATTAGAAACATTTCTCCGGGGGAAAATGCACTGAAAGGGCACTTTTCGGGGGAGGGGGGGGGGTTAGGTTCCATCTAAAGTGGCTAGTTTCATTAGAGACAATTCTGCCATCTAAATAATGTTAATTAGAATTAAATATGTTGTTGAAATTCCGAGTTTGAAAAAATCGGATAACCGGAAGTGCGTTTACTTTACCACTTTACTAAATGATTTATTCACTTTTTCGCAATTTTCTCAAAAATGGCTCCGACGATTTTTTTGAAACTTCGTATATAAACTAAACATGCAAAGATCTACAACTTTTATCTAAAACATTTCTCAGGGAAATTTCTTTTAAGAGCACTTTTTGGGGGAGGGATGGGGTTAGATTTTCATTAAAGTTCTATCTTAGTTCATTATACAATTCTATCATCCAAACATAATTAGTTAGAAATAAATAGATGGCTGAAATTCCGAGTTTCAAAAAAATTAGTAAACCGTAAGTGCGGTTTTACTGAACAGTTTTTTCAGTTTTCGACGAATTTCATTAAATTTGGTACACAAACTACAAAATTTGTCAATTATCATTTTGAGAACTGGAGTAAGAGAATGTTGTGTGAGTGTTACACACCAGATTTTTCTAAATATATAAGAGGTTTCGCTATTGTATTTTATTTCTTTTATTATTTTTTGATGGCGATGTGAAGTTACTTTTTAAGTTTTATCTATTTTCTATAAATTTTAATATCTAACTCAATTCTAACTTGTACGAGGTTTGCCAAAGAACATATAAATAAATAAATCAAATCATGTATTTCCGGTGTAAATTGAATTGTAAAAACACATGATCGCAAAATATCCCCTCTTATATCAGTAAGAGAAAAAAATAAAGTGAAGAAAGCGGCTCCTGGGAAAGCCACAGATAGCCAACAATAAATGAAATCTCTCTCCTTTAATAAGTAATGATGACGTAAACGTGATGGTGGGTGGAACAGAAGTGAAGAATGGCCAATATAGAAAAAAAAAGAAAAGTTTTCTGAATTATTGGAAATACTATAATCTAGTAGGCCAGTTCAATTATTAAATTATTACTAATTCAATGAAAATCTAAAAATACAATGTAGTTAGCAAAAAAAAAAAAAAATAGCAAACCATTAATAATGAAAAAACCTAGCAAAAGACTAAAAACATATGTCTCTTAAAAGTATAGGATATATTTGTTCCGATCGAGGTCGAATTCATTGTTAGATAAACTAATCGATTGATTAATAATAACTACTAGAATTTAGTAGAATGGCAATCAATACCACCTTATAACACAGTTTCTGTCTTCTTGTTTACAAAAACTGTGTTCACCAACATTACCTAGTAAACACACAGAGAGAGAGAGCGATAGGGGTGGGGGCATCCAAAGTGTCGTCACTCTTATACACCCTCTTAGTGGTGGGCGGATAGAAAAACACGTGGAACTAGAACAATATTTATCTGTATTTTTTATTCATTTTACCAAACACAAAGTCAACATTAATAAATAATATTTTTTTATTATTACGTTTTACAAATATCTTAACATTATTTTAATGTTGTTACTAAGAGGAAGTACTGCGAGCTTATCAAAATTTTTGAAATTGAATTTTCACCCGGAAATGCGTGTTTTTGAAGTCTCTCGATTGCGAAAAAAAGTATTTAAAAAAAATGGGCCGTGTTTCTCTCTTGCAATGTGTATGTGTCAACTTTTTCTTACTCCAGTTCACAAAATTATAATTGACAAATTTTATAGTTTGTGTACCAAATTTAATGAAATTTGTCGAAAACTAAAAAAAAAAAACTGTTCAGTAAAAGAGCACTTCCGGTTTACTAATTTTCTTGAAACTAGGAATTTTGGTCATTTATTTATTTTTAATTAATTTTGTTTGGATGATAGAATTGTATAATGTATCATAACTTCATCAACTATAACTTCAAAAAAAAACATAACCTCTCCCCTCCCCTAAAATTGCCCTTATATGAATTTTCCCAGAAAAATGTTTCAAATAAAAGTTGCAGATCTTTGTATGTGTAGTTTATATAAGGAAGTTTCAAGAAAATCGTTGCAGCCATTTTAGAGAAAATCGCAAAAAAAAAATGAAAAAATTATTTAGTAAAGTGGTAAAGTAAACGCACTTCCGGTCATCCGATTTTCTTCAAACTCGGAATTTCAACAACATATTTAATTTTAATTGACAATACGTAGATGACAGAATTGTCTAATAAACTGAAATAGCACTTTAGATGAAAACCTAACCCCACCCCTCCCCCAAAGGTGCCGTTAAATGAATTTTCCCGGAAAAATGTTTCAAATAAGTGTAGTTGAGTGTATTAATACTAAGTTTGAAGAAAATCGTTCGAGCCTTTTTTGTGAAAATGGCAACAAAACGTAAAAAAAAAAAAAAAAAAAAAAAAAAAAAAAAAAAAAAAAAAAAAAAAAAAAAAGTTGGTTGAGGAATTTTGATCAGAACCCGTGGTGATACCTAAACGGACTCAACTTCAACTTTCTATTCAACTTTCAACGGTTTTGAGATATGCTATTTCCATACACACACTCAAGACCATTTGCTAAAAACCACTTTTTTGGACTCAGAGGACCTCAAAACGGATATTTCCGATGAAAGCTCGATATCGAAAATTTGACACGATTACAATAGTTCCTCTTACTAGGCGTAAAAGAAAAAAAAAATAATAATAAGCGGGGTTATAAAAAAAACTTACACGACCTTCTAATATTGTAAATATTACAAACATAAGGAAATGTTATTAAACCTAAAATTAGGATGAGGAGTTAAGGGGGGTTAATTGTACAGTATCACTGTCGTAAAGAGAATTATTTAGAAGAGAAAAAACCTTCCAACTCAATTGCAAGCTCTAATTGATATCAAATAAAATGATGGTTATTCGGTTTAACAATAATAAATAACATTCCTTTCTCTTTAATTACTTTCAACACTGATTCTCTTTTCTCTCACTACATATACGTATATCTATATATGTGAATACTAACTGTCAATATATATACATTATTGTTATACAATATACAGTAATGCTGTTCAATTATAAATACACATTTTTGGTATTATTCAGTACACAAAAATGATTAATATTGCTGCAGCCTTCATCCCCCTCCCACACACACACAGACGCACATCACACTCTCACTAGTAGATAGCAATAATATAATTATTAGCCTAACTGGTGAAAACAAATAAATTCCCAAAATGTAAACAAAATAATACGGTTGCACAAATTCCAAAGAACAATACAAATTCATAATATCACAAATATACAATTCCAATCGAATTGAATTCCTGTAATCTGTAATTAATTCAAACAATTGTAAATAATTTTTTTTTTTTTATTGCTTTAGATGATTATAGCTCTATAAATTTTTGTATAATATAATAACGTACATAAAAGAAAATATTTTGCTGCCAAATTGTGCTTACTACCATTGCCACGCAAAATACGAGTATTCACATAACTTTTTAAAAGGCAATGAACAAAGTTTAAAAACTTTTTCCAAATCTAATACTTTTTTATTAAATTTTTAAAAGTTTTCAATAAATTTTGAAGAAACGTGACCTCCCCCACCCAGTACCTCTGTGAAATAAAATATTTTCGGAAAACAAAAGTAACAGATTCAAGTTTCAAACAAAAGAAATATATCTCTGTATGTATAGTTAGTAGAAAAAGTTCAATCAAACCGGTAATGTATTCATGGAAACGAGTAGCAAAAAAAAAACCGGTTCATTAATGGTGGCATTTGTTGAAGTTATTTTCTTCAGATTCGGAAGTATCACATTTTTTACTTTCTCTTACTCCTAGTAAGAGGAAGTATTGTAATCGTGTCAAATTTTCGATATCGAGTTTTCACCGGAAATATCCGTTCTGAGGTCCCCTGAGTCCAAAAAAGTGGTTTTTAGCAAATGGTCTGTATGTGTGTGTGTGTGTCAGTGTGTGTGTGTATGTATGTGAACAGCATAGCTCAAAAACGAAAATCGTAGAAAGTTAAAACTTGATTACGTTTAGGTATCACCAGGGATCTAGACGGTGCGTTATGTTGTCAATATTCCTCAACCGGAAGTACCACTTTACTAGTTTTTTTTTTACGTTTTTGCATTTTCTCAAAAATGGCTCCGCGGATTTTCTTTAAACTTGCTATATCAACTACACATACAAAGAGCTACAACTTTTATTTGAAACATTTCTCCGGGAAAATTCATTTAGGGCACTTCTGGGGGAGGGGGGGTTAGGTTTTCATCTTAACTGCTGTTTCAGTATATTAGACAATTCTGTCATCTAAATAATGTTAATTAGAATTAAATATGTTGTTGAAATTCCGAGTTTGAAAAAAAATAGATAACCGGAAGTGCGTTTTTACTGAAATATAATTTTCAGTTTTCTGGTATTTTCTCGAAAATGGCTCCAACGATTTTCTTTAAACCAGCGTTGTTAACTATACATATAAAGAGCTACAACTTTTATTTGAAACTTTTCCCCTGATAAATTCATTTAAGGGGACTTTTGGGGGAGGGGGGTTATTACTTTCTCTTACTCCTAGTAAGAGGAAGTATGTTTTTCTTTAAAATGCTATCACAGTTGATTATACAATTCTGTCATCCAAATTGAACTAACTAGAAATTAATATTTGACCCAAATTCCGAGTTTCAAGGAAATTAGTAAACCGGACAGTTTTACTGGACAGTGTTTTCACTTTTCGACGAATTTCATTAAATTTGGTACACTAACTATAAAATTTGTCAATTATAATTTTGAGTACTGGAGTAAGAGAAAGTTGTGTGACTGTTTCACACCAGATTTTTTTCATAGAGTCTCGGGGGCGACCACACAAAATGTATATATCCGGGAAAAATACGAAATCGAAAATTTGACACGACCGCAATCCTTCCTCTTAACAGCAATAAGAGAGTGTAAAAAATAATAATAACCAAGTAATTCAAAAGATAAACGCCAAAAAATTGCACCAACTCAAATTTTAACAATTAAAATATAACTTCACAGGTTCCTCACCAGAACACCCTTTTCAAAATCAATTCTCCCAGAAAAATGTTTCAAATATAAAAGTGATAAGAATTATAACTGTACAGTTAAGATTCCCAATTTGAACAAAAATCATTTGTAGCCGTTACCCAGAAATTTGCAAAAATAAATACCTGAAAAATCTATTTCCGGTAAAAAAAATAAGTTCTTCCGGTTAAACTCTTTTCTTCAAATTTGGAATTCTAGCAGATTTTTTTTTTAATACACCTTAATATTATATGAGTGCTAAAAACCATATATTATACTGAAATGGCACTGCAGAGGAAATCTTAACGTAACCCCCCAACACCGCAAAAAAATCAATTTCTTTAGAAAAAAAAAATCTGGTGTGGAACACTCACACAACTTTCTCTTACTCCAGTTCTCAAAATGATAATTGACAAATTTGATAGTTTGTGTACCAAATTTAATGAAATTCGTCGAAAACTGAAAAAACTGTTCAGTAAAAGTGCACTTCCGGTTTACTAATTTTCTTGAAACTCGGAATTTCAGCCATCTATTTATTTCTAACTAATTATGTTTGGATGATAGAATTGTATAATGAACTAGGATAGCACTTTGATGAAAATCTAACCCCACTCCTCCTCTAAAAGTGCTCTTAAAAGAAATTTCCCAGAGAAATGTTTTAGATAAAAGTTCTAGATCTTTGCATGTTTAGTTTATATACGAAGTTTCAAAAAAATCGTCAGAGCCATTTTTGAGAAAATTGGGAAAAAGTGAATAAATGATTTAGTAAAGTGGTAAAGTAAACGCACTTCCGGTTATCCGATTTTTTTCAAACTCGGAATTTCAACAAAATATTTAATTCTAATTAACATTATTTAGATGGCAGAATTGTCTAATGAACTGAAATAGCACTTTAGATGGAAACCTAACCCCACCCCTCCCCCAAAAGTGCCCTTCAATGCATTTTCCCGGAGAAATGTTTCTAATAAAAGTTGTAGCTCTTTGTATGTGTGGTTGATGTTTAAAGTTTAAAGAAAATCGTCGGAGCCATTTTTGAGAAAATCGCAAAAAAGTAAAAAATCCAACTAGTAAAGTGGTACTTCCGGTTGAGGAATTTTTACAGATAACGTATAGTCAGATCCCAAGGTCAGATACGAAGTTTAAAGAAAATTGTTGGAGCTGTTTTCGAGAGAAAATAAAACTGAAAAGAAAACAAAAAATAGCTATTCAGTAAAGTCGCACTAACGATTGATGAATTTTGATTGAAACCTTCGTGTTTTGGATACGATGGTGGTATCTGAACGTATAACGAGTTTCTTTTTTTCATTTTTGAAATATTTTGCCCAAAAGTATGCACAGACAACACACTCGCTAGGAAAAAAAAGTTTTCTTTTAATACACAGACGTTCTGCAAAATATTTATTTCCTTGTATTAAATCTCAAGTTCGAAAATTTTTAATACGATGGTAATATTTTCTCTTGCAGCAATAAGAGAAAGTAAAGTTGGACAAGTTAAACATTCCCCCATAGTGTGATAGTAATAAATCAAGTTGGAAAGGTCGATAGCCATGAATCAAGCCAGCAGTAACAGGACATAGATAGTACTATACACCAAACGATATCTAGTGGCCACCAATGGAAACACTAGCTAACTTTAAAACTACAACATCCCAACGTTACTCTCACACACCGTCACACATACTCTTACCAACAAACCAAATTAATAACAATGATTTACACAATTCAGAACAATTCACTTTTAAAAATAAAAAAATAAAATACTTCTTCTTTTAGCGCTGTGAGCGCTTCTGTAGAGCCCATTCAGATAGATATTAATTAATATTTCCGAGTAATTCAGCCCAACATTATTTTTCAATACGGTCTCATTGACACTTCGATTTCATTCATTTTTAAAGGTTTTATCAAGGATTATTAAATATGTTTTATTCGTTTCATTCATGAATGAATCAACATCAAATTAAAGGAGGAGAAAAATTTCTATCTATCAGTCTGTAAACTTAATTAAGAAGAAACCGCTCAAAATATTTAAATATTTGTGTATAATGTCATGGCTAAATCAAACATACAACGAGGTTAAGAATAGTATTTGTTATATAAGTACATAAGCTCTTTGTATTATTTCAATATTCGTATAAATTGACATATGGAAGTTGTGTTATACAAATTTTGGCTCTTTAACTTTAATAAACTCTATGATTTAAACCTATTATAAAAACTGAAAATATATAGTTTTCAAATCGTCAGGCCTTAAAATTATAACGAGATATTTATACGGCTATGGCCAGAGGAATTTTTAAAGAAAAAAGAATTCTTTGTTGGTCCACGTTTCGGGGGTACCATTGGTGGGTGCCCTTCTTCAGGAGCTCTCCAAAATTTATTAGAACTCCTAACTCATCTTTCACTAATGTACCTTTTCACTAATAAATTTTGCAGAAAAAAGGGCACCAAAATGGTACCGGAAACATAGAGCAGCAAAGAACATCTCACTGAAAATAAATAGTTTGATGTTATTAATGTTTAATGTAAATCTTATAGAATGATTTTAGCTCACTGCTGAGAAAGATAAAAGCAAAAATCTGAAGGACAAACACTCATATCACGTTACTGACGTTATTAAAATTATATATAAAAACACAAACTTTAAACTTCAAGTTGTACTCATTTGTCCATAAATAAATATAGAGATAGTTTGGAGAACCTATCCAAGTAGCTATCCAGGGCTGGGAGTCGTGGTTATTTATTGTAATCCAGAAGTGAGCGCCAATAACATGGAACTAACCTCCCATATAACATATATGAAATTAAACACCACAAATTCTACAGAAAATCGTTGGACCCATTTCCAAGAATATTACACAAAAAAACGGGAAGAAAAAAAAGGCCGAATAAAGTCACACAATTCTGATGCGATGGTTTTTGACTAAATTTTGTTTTCACAGTCCTCACGCGTTGGTCTAGTGGCTAGTGCAATCGTCTTTCATGCGAGAATTCAGGGTTCGATTCCCATGAAGGTGAAGTCGGTGTTGACCCAGCATCGTGATAAAAAGTGGGAAGCTACAGTTAGTAGCGCCCGCCCTAGGTAGCGAAGGCCGGAATTAAACGGCATGGGGACTGCGGCGTGCTTACCATACGCCCCCTATTCAAATCGCCCTTTATGCGCTGTTGCGCCTAGAGTTTGTTTTTTTTTTCACAGTTACACAAAAAACAAGGGGACCATGCTCCGAAAACTTCCTTTTTTTCCCCGAAATTAAAGGCCTCAAAACATGAATTTCGAAAACTTGAAACGATCGCAAACTATAAGAACTATAAATTGTAGAAAACCTATTTTTTTTTTTCGGCCTCTTTTAGTAAAACTTCTTCAATGCTATATACAAATTGTAAGAGATACACCTGCTGGAGGTTCACTTTTTCCCAAATGAATTTAATAATAATTCTATCACAGAAATGTTTGTGCAGTAATAAAAAAAAGGAAACAGATGTAAATACATTCCAAGAAAGATACATTAAATATTTTATATGTTCTAACTATAGTCAGATAAGTATATATATAATATATATATAATGTAACATAATTTTGAAATACTAACTAATAAATACAAATACCAAGCGAGCGAAATAAAATAAAACAGTTAAATAGGTTGTACGACATATATTGAAGCAGGTGTGCATTAAGTATAAGTCAAGAGTATATTATTATAATTGTTTTGAATTAGAAAGGTTGGTAGAAGTGTGCAGTAGACTTAGTAGTATACAGTGTCTATGTGTCTGTGTTGAATGCAATCTGCTGACTAAGTTAGTACTGTAGTTAGAGTAGTTGTTGTTGTAGTAGTAGTGGTGGTAGTAGTACTAGTATTAGTAATGAGCTCTGGCCAGGTGGATGTTTTAGCTGAAATGTTACCATGTTGGACTTTTGTACGTGTCTTTACCATAGTCACACTAACTAATTCAAAATAAAAATAAATAAAAATCTAATATTAAGGTTGTTGTCCTTATTTGTCACGAACACACACACACACACACACACACACACACAAACATTCTTTCTCTCACTCTAAATAATCCTCTTACAATATGAAATTTCTTTATTATTGATTATAAGATTATATTATATACATAAAATTATGCTTCAATATTCGTAAACAAATCAAGCGATCTATCTATCTATCAATCTATAATAATTTATTTCAAATTATATGTATTAACAGAATTTCAAAGGTGAAAAAATCAGTTATTGTAAGTAAAATGGGTTATCAGAATTTTTATCTTTATCGGGAATTTTTAGGAAACGGTTCAAAACGAATGTTTATATGTTAGCAATCCATATAAAACAACTTGCAATTTTTTATAATCACAATACTTTATTCCGAAAAGCACTGTCTGTACAGCAAGGAAAATCCGTCTGCTGGAGGTCGATGTGAAATGAACAAAAGATAATAACAAAAATGTAATAATGAGTTATACGTAAAATGAGTGAATATGGATAGTGTGATAATAGATAATAATTTATCTATGTATAGAATAAGTAATTTATAAAATTGAAGTAAAAATTTACAGATAAATCCAAAAATTAAATTGTTCAGTTAGATACTGGCGATACTTACACAAAGTGTGAGCATATTGAGTAACTTTACGATAAGGAAAATTTAACATATCAATCAACTGGGCTGTAAAATCGGATAAAACAATGCACTCCGCCATGAAATGAACAGTGACCTCTTTAAACCAAAAGTAACACGTATATTTTCCATCTCTATAAAAGAAAAAAAAATCTGGTGTGAAACACTCACACAACTTTCTCTTACTCCAGTTCTCAAAATTATAATTGACAAATGTTATAGTTT